>JAZHEH010001958.1:0-12984 GCA_036589455.1 Ateles fusciceps
TTTACTGGAGTGATAGAACACTATTCCCTGACTATGACAAGAGCTGTGGGCTGTGGGGAGGTCAGGGTTAGGATGACACAAAAGTGAAGGTAAGACATTCTCATTTTCACATCTATGGTAAATACGAATTCCATATGGAAGAGAGACAAAATTATCTTAAAATTTAAAATTCCAAACAACATTGTTTATTTCATTATTACATTAAATGAAAATTATAAAGCAACCAAATAATACACTTACATAGTGAAAGATTGTATGATGTCAGTATAAAATGCAAGTAGAATATATGTCAAATAAAATCTGCTGTATTGTAGTATATTATGAAAACTTCATATTCTGTAATACAGTACAATCAATTGAAATGTGTAAAATACAATATAATTTAAATTTAGGATGTTTAAAATAAAAATACATGAGGCAGGTGGAAAAATAAGTACAATCATTTACTGTTTAATATATCTTGACTTAAATTTTATGTAAAATATTAAAAGTAAACCACTTACATAGTAATTTTACTATAATCATATCAAACTGTAAAAATGTATAGACATTTTCCCACAGGTAATGCTATTCTTGTTTTGTGGATATTAGTACTCCATGGGTTCAGGCTGGAAGAGTGAGAACCTACAACCATTTCTGAATTAAAAGAGGAGCAATTTCTTGGTAAGGCAGCTCGTGCCTGTAATCCCAGTACTTTGGGAGGTCAAGGCTGGTGGATCACTTGTGTTGAAGACCAACCTGGCCAACATGACAAAAATCTGTCTCTGCTAACCATATGAAGAAAAAAATTAGCCAAAACTCTGTCTTTACTAACAATACAAGAAAAAATATATATACATGCCTTTAGTCCTAGAAACTTGGGAGGCTGAGGCATGAGAATTGTTTGAACCTAGGAAACGAAGGTTGCAGTGAGCTAAGATTGTGCCACTGCACTTCAGCCTGGGTAACATAGCAAGACTCTGTCTCCCCCACCAAAAAAAGCATGGGATTTTATATTTACTTTCCTACAATCTAAAATATGCAAACTCATATGATGACATTCTAATATTTTCCTGATTACATATAAATGCATGACTGTCATCAGATATCCAAAACACACCAAATGTCTAACATGAAGTATGAAATTAGTCTGTAGCCTTAGCCCTCTGCAAAATGCAGGGCTCACCATTCTGAGTATATTGTTCAAGTTTCTTTCCTGTGACTGCTTCAGGTTCTGTCATTTATAACACAGTGCATCTAAAATCGTCGCTGCTGGTCATCCGGAAGAATCTGAGAAGTAGCAGGTCCTTGTTCTCATTCCCAGAGCTGCATCCTCTGCTGAATAGGGTCAGGGTGCTCGAAGCTCAAGCCTCATCTGATCCACTGACAGGCTCAGTTATCTCCTGGACAGGGAAGGGGTGGACTTCTCTATCCAGGGCTGAATCCCCAGGACCAGGCAGTGCGTCTGGGACAAGCCAGTCCTCAGCAGGGAAGGCATAAGCTGCCTGCGTGGCCATGGCATAGAAGGTCTGCACATGAGCACACAGAGCCCCCCGGAGCTGAGTGAGCAGTGAGAGCTGCTCCCAGGTCAGTGGAGAATGGACGAGCTGTGCCCACACCTGGGCTAGGTCTTGATATACAGACTCCGATGTAGCTCGCACAGAAGTCACCAAGGTTTTTCGAAGTGATGGTGGTTGAACTCCTAGTGCCCGAGACCTGTGCCGCTTGCTGTGCCCAGTACGAGCCCTCGAATGTCTCCTATGGTGGGCATCACAGGTCTCCTGGATTTCACTGTTGTGCACAGCAGTGGAGGACTTTGACTTTTTTTTCATTAAGCTGCACTCCTCTTCTTGACAGTTCCCTACAGAGAAAGCATGTGAGAGACTCGTCAGGACAGTTCCCATAGACCCTCATTTCCAGAACCTCCTGTGTGCTCAGGTGAACCCCACTTGTCTCTCCCACTCCTTCCTGACCATCTCACCACTGGAATAAAGTGAGGCTGAACCCCTTCTGAGTCCCCAGATATATTCTGGATGCTAAGATCTCAAAAATTTTCTTGTCACTAAGTAACTCCCTTCCTGTTCAAGCCTTGTATAAGTTTTCTGATTATTTGCCCTTTGGGGCAAAACAAAACAAAACAAAAAAACCACCACCAACAACAAAAAACACCAAGATCCTACCTGCTCTGTCTTGGCAGCTCTCCTTGGAACTGATTTTTCTTTTCCTGCAGTTTCCCTGATATGAGCTGGACTCTGATTCTGTGGATACAATGAGAGTTTGAGAAAGTGCCTCCAACTGAACACCCTGAAATTCAAAGTCCATCCTAGACACTCAGAAGCTGAGGTTACCACCAAACCCCAGCTCTGTTCTGTTCTCCAGCATCCAAAATCTGTAGGGCCCTGGCTGCCAAGGAGCTCCCAGTTTCCTTGCCAGGGGAGCTTGTGTTGCTGCCCTCTCCCTTCCCACCTTGAAAGAGTCAAATCTTACCTGATCTAGCAGTGCTGTTTCCGGCTTTGAGCTTGGTTTTCTCAGAATTCTCCTCGTTTGGATTGGGCTCCGATCCTACTGCAAAAGAAAGTTTCAGTAACTCACCTCTCCCTAGGCAGAGTCCCATAGTCTATCTCTGATGCATCTTTGTGGACAGTCTTCCAAATGAAGCTCTTCCGCCAGGGTCATGAATGGACACATTTCTCAAAGCCCCTGAGGGCACTAAGCCATTTCCCATCCCCCAATCTCAAAATAAAACCCTACCAAAGACACATAGCTCAGTATTCCCGATTCCAGCCCTCCTTCCAGCCTCTACAGAAACAGCCCAAGGGCTTACCTTGCCTTTGTATGTGCTTCTCACTGGATTGAGAGGAGGCGGTCTTGCCTTTTCTTTTGAGTGGTTTCTTCTCATCTGAGCCCTTTTCTGTAAAGGAGATCTGTTGGAAATGGGGCTGGACTGTGGAGCACTGGATAGAGGAGCAGTGGAGATCAGAGTCTTCATTTCCCCTTCCCATGTTGAAGCTCGAGTGAAAGGTGCTCTCTCTTACACGTCCAAATGCAGAGTGTGGGTTAGTCGGCTGGACTTGCCTTTTATACCTCCCTCAGCTGGGCGTGGCTTACTCTTATTGGCTGAACAGTTTTCTCCTTTCTATTACTTATTAGAACCTCAGTAAGAAGCTTCTTACTGTAGTTCTACTGGGGGACCTAGACACAGTTAAAGGGAGACATTTTCAGAATCCTGTCATAGTGTCAAGAAAACCAGGAGCACAGGGATCAGAAGATCGGGGAATCATTCCTTCTGATTTCTGTCTCAGTTCCTATTGCAAGTATTTATGATCCTGCTAATCTTTCAAGATGCAGAATTAGACATACTTATATTGACACGTTATATATTTTTCACAGAAAGAGAATTTATGATACATAGTGTTAAAATTATATACTTGGATATTATTATTTCTTTAATGCTTGGAAACAACAAATGTCAAATTTTGGTTGATTGTATTAGATTAACACAAATGTGATAAAATGAAAATGCAGAGAAAAGCTAAATACCAAACAAAATGGCCCTTCCTACCTGAAAAGTGAGGAAGATAGATTACATGCAATAAAATTGCATAATTAGGTTAGAGCCTATGCTAACCTAATCAGCCCCTGATTTCTGAGGTAGCAGAAAGTCTAGGTGGAAAACCTGCCCCCTTTCTCACCCTTCCTCAGTCTTCCCAGGAGCGCCACTGTGTTCCATGGAATTTATTCAGCCTCCCTGGTATAAACGGACTTGGTTCCAAATGGTAACCCAACTGATCACAAGAAAAACAGCCTTGCTTCTGAACATTCAGCTCCCGTTTTCTCACAGCAGACACCACCTGAATCCCATCAAAGCCCACATTGTTTCCCAACATCCACCATCAAGATACATTCCAGAACAGCCTCTCAAAATTGCCTCAGCGAGACAGGACAAGGTGTGGTGGAGCTCCAGGTTCAGAACAGCTGCCTCATCATTTTCTACTGTGGAGTCTGTCTCTGCTGGTCAGAGCCCTCAAACTATAGAAGGCTTAGTCTATGTCCCAGCAAGTGATCTCTAAAAGGACCTTCTTGTCTCCCCCCTCTTCTGAAAAGAGCATTCAGGAATGAGACATTCTGTGTTAGGGAGTACTCAGCCTCCAGTCCCAAATGACTTGATCCTGATGAACTGATTCACTGAGGAGGAGAAAGACTGGGGAAGAGACTGTGTTGGGTGAGTCTGTGTTTTCCCAGCTGTGCAAATAGTCAAACCAAAAAAAAAAAATTAGTGGTGGACAGACACTGCCTAATGAAATTGTCTGAATGTAAATGGAACTTATCACAGTAACATTGTGTATTATAATATGATACATAAAACTTATTTGACCTATAAGTACATTTTGAAAGATTACAATATATTATATAAAATTTTGTCAGGTAATTTTATTAAAAAATTGAGTCAAATTTTGTAACAATATTAACATATAAACTTGATAGAAAGCTAGGAAAATTATCTGCTCTTGTGTAAATGACTGCTTTTTTAGCTAACTCTGTAAAAGGTGTGAAAAGAGGTCTGCTACTTACTTGATGAGACATCGACTTCCAAATCTTTGCTGTTTTAACCAGTGCCCTCTCAAGATATGAGAATATTTTACAGAAAGAAACCATTTTCATAGATATAAGAATTTTTTTATTTTAGTTAATAAATTATTATAACATTTATTGGTTATTAATAGTTTATGTCATCGTTAAAATATACTTCTACAGATAACACATAATATTGGTGTTTTGATTTGTCCTTTAACCTTAGGTCAATTTATTCAATTTTTATTTATTAAATTCTATTTATTTTAGATAAAAGAGACCTTGTAGCTGTCATATGCTGTACTTTGTTAGAAAGACAAGTTCTCAGGCAAAACTCATGCCTGGCCGGGCATGGTGGCTCACACCTATAATCTCAGCACTTTGCGAGAGCAAGTTGGGTGGATCACCTGAGGTCAGGAGTTTGAGACCAGCCTGGCCAACATAAGGAAACCCCATCTGTACTAAAAATACATTAAAAAATCTGGGTGTGGTGGTGCATGTCTGTAATCCCAGCTACTCGGAAGGCTGAGGCAGGAGGATCACTTGAACCTGGGAAGAGGAGGTTTTGATGAGCCAAGATCACGCCATTGCACTCCAGCCTGGGCGACAGAGCAAAACTCCGTCTCAAACAGAGAAAAAAACTCAGACCTATTTTTATCAAAATCTAGATTTAATATAATGTTTCTGGGTGTCCCCTTTCAATAAAAACCCAAACCAAACTAAAAAATTTCTAGGTAATTCTCATGCATATTATAATTATTAAATTGGGTACTTTTATTTTGAAGAGAGAGATTGTTTATATGGATGTGCTGATGTGTCAAACATGTACAGTTAAGACTGTACCTTTTTTGAGAGCCTCACTCTGTCACTCAGGGACAGCTTTGACCTCCCAGACTCCAGTGATCCTCCCACATCAGCCTCCCAAACAGCTGGGACTACAAATGTGCACCACCATGCCCAACTAATTTTTTAAAAATTGTTGTAGAGATGAGATCTAACTATGTTGCCCCAGGGAGGTATTATTATATTGTCCAGGCTGGTCTCAAACTCCTGAGCTCTGGCTCCCAAAGTGATGGGGTTACAAATGTGAGCCACCATGCCCAGCCAAGATTAGACCTTTCAATGAGTGCACATCTTATCTCAAAAAAAAAAAACTAATTAAAAGATAAAGTCTGAGTTAGAAATGGGTTCACATGAATGATTTTTAATTTTTGTACTACTTCCGTTAAAAGAGGGGTTGTTTATATGGGTGTGTTTATGTGTAAAAACCTAGTTAAGATTGAACATTTCTCTTTTTTTTAGAAACAGTCTCACTCTGTCACCCAGGCTGATGTGTTGTGGCACAATCACAACTCACCGTAGCCTCAAACTCTAAGGATCAAGGGATCTTGCTATGTCAACATCCTAAGTAGCTGGAACTACAGGCGTATACCACCATGCCTGATTAATTATAAAAAAAAAATTAGTAGAGATGTGATCTCACTATGTTGCCCAGGCTGTTCTCAAACCCCTAACCTCAAATGATCCTCCTGCCTTGTCTTTCCAAAGTGATGGAATTACACAGGCTTAAGCCATTGTTCTCAGCCAAGATTTTACCTTCAATGAGCACACATCTTATATACACAAAGAGAACACACACACACAAATAAAGAATAATGTCTGCTTGAGAAATGGGTTGAAGTATAGATAATACAAAATTGGCACCTTATTAGTTGTTGTTGAGCCTGGGTAACAAGCCTATTGTACTTTTTTATCATTTTGTATATATGTTAAATTTTCTATAATAAAACATGTATAAGAATACAAAGTTGATCTACAATGTTAGCTCTTAAGATCCTAGTGACTTTAGGGGAGCAAAAAGAGAGAAAGTGGTCGCCAGAGCATCAGTGAAGCTGGTTTTCTATTTCTAGGTTACACAAGTGTGTTCACTTTGTAATAATCAATTGAGCTTTACGTGATTTCTTTGTACATGTCTTTCTGCATGAATATTATACATATATAAAAATTTAAATATTACCTATTTGCACAAGATTTTAACTTAATAGCTCAGGATAATAGTACTATTTTGTATTGTTTTAAAGTGGGACATATTTACTCAGGGCATCATCAGATGAATATTAATATTTCAAGGTATTTATTCATGTCTTAACTTTTTGGTGTCCTTCTAGGTCTTTCCATGTTTTCATCAATTTAGTAAGTATAATAGTTTTAATTTTTTAGGGTATAGGCCAGGCATGGTGGCTCATGCCTACAATCTTAGGTCTTTGGGAGGCCAAGGTAGGAGGATCATTTGAGTTAGGCATTTTGAGTTTTTTTAGGATGTAATTATTCTTCACCAAAGTCCTCTTCCCACAGTGAGATTCAGCAGTGCAAGGGCACCTAGCACATACTATGCATTTGGTGTGAGTAGAACGGGATTGAATCAGGAATAGAATGTGTAGCAGAGGTCAGTTCTGCAAAGAAAAGAAGGTAATGCAGGTAAGGTTAGAAGACCACAACTCAGCAGCAAATTTTCCATTCATTTCAGGAAACTATTTGCCACTGGTTCACTGGAAGAGGTTGGTTTAAAGCAGCAGTTTGGGAACTTGTTTGTACCCCATAGTTACCCAGAGAGCTTTAAACAGCCCTGTTGCCCAGATCCCACTAAAGGGATTCTATTTAATTTATCTATTGCCTTTTGTGTTTAGACAATTTTAAGATCCTCTCTGGTGATTCCCATCTGCACCCACGGGTAAGAACCCCTGGTTCGGGGTGAGAGATGCATTGGCTGTGCATGCTTTCCTTGTGTGCAGTGGTGATTTGCCCGATGGCCACTCCTGAGTTGGGTCTTAGAAACATACATTTGTCCTGTTAAAAATTAAAAAAAAAAATTCAAGACATACTCAGCTGTTTGGCTAAAATGCAGCAGGAGAAAATATTTTCTCAATAGATGTATCTGGATGGCACTTGCTTTCAAAGTAAAAGGTGGTTTTAAGCACAATACAGTACTTTTTTTCTAAACGCTTTCAAAGCCTTTTACTATCATATCCTTTTGAATCACAGGAATAAAAAACAATCATAGTTATATAACTGTCAACCATTGTATTAGGAAAAAAAGTAAGGGCATGTCTGCTGTGCTCAGGTACCCTGATTAAAATCAGTTTAGACCCATCTGCCTGGTGTGGTGGCTCACACCTGTAATTCCAGCACTTTGGAATGCTGAGACTGGAGGATCACTTGAGCTCAGGAGTTCAAGACCAGCCTGCTCAACATAGCAAGCTGAGAGGGCCAAGGGTGACACCTGGTGGTGAGTCGGAGGCATCACAGGCAAGACTTGACTGGTGGGTTTCTTGCCACCCAGGGGTGCGTGGTGTCACCCACTCTCCAGCCTCCCCTCCCATTCTTCACCCCAGGGCCCCACAAAAGGAGAAGGCAAATGTCTCCCCATCGGACCTGGAGAGTTTGATCAATGTCTCCCTGGCAAGCAGAACAAAGAGAAGAAGTGGAGCAAGAGAAGTCCCAGTTTTGGTTTTTTTTTGAGACGGAGTCTCACTCTGTCACCAGGCTGGAGTGCAGTGCAGTGGCAACATCTCAGCTCACTTCAACCTTCGCCTCCTAGGCTCAAGTGATTCTCCTGCCTCAGCCTCTCAAGTAGCTGGGATACAAGCACCTGCCACCACCTAATTTTTGTATTTTTGGTGGAGACAGGTTTTTACCCTGTTGGCCAAGCTGGTCTTGAACTCCTGACCTCAAATGATCCAACTGCCTTGGTCTTCCAAAGCACTGGGATTACAGGCATGAGCCACTGTGCCCAGCTAATTTTTGTATTTTTGGTAGAGATGAGGTTTTACCATGTTGGCCAGGCTGGTCTTGAACTCCTGACCTCAGGTGATCCTCCTGCCTTGGTCTCCCAAAAGTGCTGGAATTACAGGCCTAAGCCACCATGCCTGGCTAGAAGTTCCCATTTCTGAGCTCCCCCTCAACATGAGATTGGAAGGAGAGGGTTGTGGCACTACTTGCCACTGTAACCCCATGCCATGGAGCTGCCTTCCAAAGGCCAGTGCTGGGCACCTTGGGGTGAGTGTCATGAGGACACCCCGCCCCCTTCTTCAGACCACACTGGTTCAATCCCCACCCCCAAACACAGATGCTTCGAACTTTATTTATTCTTTTTCCCAAAGCTGGACCCAGGGCCACAACCCAGGAGTGACTCAGAGAAGGATGTCCTCCCCCACCCCCACCCAAATCATGATTCCCAAAATTTCCTGTTGTGACCCCCCATGCCTGGGGCTTATGTTCTCACTTTATAGATGAGAAAACTGAGGCTGGTGAGGGAAGGGCTTTGCCCAGGGCCACAGGCTGGTGATTGCCCAGTCAGAGTTGGAACTTGGGTCTCAGCCAGTGCGAGGTGCTGCCTCTTTTTCTTTCTTTCTTGTCTTTTTTTTTTTGAGACAGGGTCTTGCTCTGTTGCCCAGGCTGCAGTGTAGTGTGTAGTGGCACAACCATAGCTCACTGCAGCCTCCACCTCCCAGGCTCAAGCAACCCTCCTGCCTCAGCCACCTGAATAGCTGGGACTACAGAGTGTGCTACTGTGGTTGGCCAATTAATATATATTTTTATTATATAATTTATATATATATAAAATATATATATTAATTGGCCAAGCACAGTAGCACACTCTGTAGTCCCAGTTATATATTAAATATATATAAAATATATAAATATTATTTTATATATATATAAATATACTGGGTGCAGTGGCTCACCCCTGTAATCCCTGCACTTTGGGAGGCCAAGGTGGGTGGGTCACCTGAAGTCAGGAATTTGAGACCATCCTGACCAACATGGTGAAACCCTGTCTCTACTAAAAATACAAAAAATTATCCGGGCATGGTGTCATGTGCCTGTGATCCCAGTTACTCAGGAGGCTGAGGCAGGAGAATCACTTGAACCTAGGAGGCAGAGGTTACAGTGAGCCAAGATTGTGCCACTGCACTCCAGCCTGGGCAACAAGAGCAAAACTCCATCTACCTACCTATCTATCTTTTTTTTTTTTTTTTTGTAGAGATAGGAATCTCACTGTGTTGCCCAGGCTGGTCCTAAACTCCTGGCCTCAAGCAATCCTCCCACCTCAGCCTCCCAAAGTACTGGGATGACAGGCGTGGGCCACCACACCTGGTTGGTGCTGCCTCTTGAGCACAAATCTATGGCCCTGTGAGTTATAAGGCAGTACTAGGCAATTCATCTGCAACAGAACTTATCAAAGGAGGCCCCAGCTGTTGGCGATAAGAAAAAATTAGTGAGGAGGATTGCTTTAGAGCACTGGCTTAACCTTGGCGCTACTGAGGCTCCAGGTGGCATAGTATGCATCGTAGGACATTTAGCAGCATCCCTGGCCTCTGTTCCCTACATGCCGGTAGCATTCCCCCTGTTGTGGCCACAAGTAATGTCTCTAGATGTTGCCAAGTGTCCCCTAGTGGGCAAGAGTACCCCCCAGTTGAGAACCACAGGCTTGGACAGGGCTGCATAGTGAATCCCACCTTCCAGGTGAGCTGCAGGGTGAGTCCCATCTCCAGGTGATCTGCGGGGCAAATCCCACCTTCCAGGTGAGCTGCAGGGTGAGTTTGTCCCATCTCCAGGTGATCTGTGGGGCAAGTCCCACCTTCCAGGTGAGATGCGGGGTGAGTCCCCCCTTCCAGGCAAGGGTGGGGTTGCTAGTTCCCAACCGAAGCCCCATAGGCTGGGTGGGCTGTAAGGAGACCCCTTGCAGAGCTTGTTATCCCTCCCTGGCAGTGGATGGGTGCCTAAGATTTTCGGTCCTGAACTGAGGCTATGTTTGCAATTCTTCTTTTTTTTTTTTTGGAAAGAGGGTCTTGCCCTGTTGCCCAGGCTGGAGTGCAACAGCGTGGTTATAACTCATTGCAGCCTTGAACTCCTGGGCTCAAGTGATCCTCCTGTCTCAGCCTCCCTAGTGCCTGAAACCACAGGCATGCAGCACCATGCCCAGCTAACTTATTTCTGGTTTTGTTTAATTTGAAACGATGTTTTGCTCTTGTTGCCCAGGCTGGAGTGCAGTGGTGCAATCTTGGCTCACCACAACCTCTGCCTCCCAGGTTGATTCTCCTGCCTCAGCCTCCCAAGTAGCTGGGATTACAGGCATGCACCCCCACTCCCAGCTAATTTTTTTGTATTTTTAGTAGAGACGGGTTTTCTCCATGTTGGTGAGGCTGGTCTTGAACTCCCAACCTCAGGTCATCCACCCGCCTTGGCCTCCCAAACTGCTGAGATTACAGGTGTGAGCCACTGTGCCCGGCCTTTGTTTGTAGATTTTGGTGTCTGGCTATGCTGCCCAGGCTGGTCTCGAACTCCTGGCCTCAAGCAATCTTTCCACCTCTGCCTCACAAAGTGCTGGGATTATAGGCATGAGCCACTGTAACCAGCCTCAGCTACTTTTTGAGAGCCTGGTGAAGTGGAAGGGCCTGTCCAAGCTTTTTAAGTAACAGTTGCAGGACAAACCCTACTTGAAGAGGTTTAGGACAAATTGGGAGAGAAAAAAGAAAATTGCTGTTAAGATTATGCCCTGTGCTGGGTGCAGTGGCTCACGCCTGTAATCCCAGCACTTTGGGAGGCCAAGGTGGGCGGATCACCTGAGATCGGGAGTTCAAGACCAGCCTGACCAACAAGGAGAAACCTTGTCTCTTAATAAATAAATAAATAAATAAAGATTATGCCCTGTGAATCCTGCTTGGATCTTTGTCTTTGGCATTCTAACAAATATATTTCATATAATGCACCTACTCGTGGATTTCTTTTTATTTTCATTTATTTATTTATTTATCTATCTTTGAAATAGAGTCTCGCTCTGTCACACAGGCTGAAGTGCAGAGGTGAGTTCTCAGCTCACTGCAACCTCCACCTCCCAGGTTCAAACGATTCTCCTGCCTCAGCCTCCCATGTGGCTGGGATTAGAGATGGCGCCACCCCAGCAGCTAATTTTTGTATTTTTAGTACAGACAGGGTTTCACCATGTTTGTCAGGCTGGTCTTGAACTGTGGACCTCAGATAATCCACCTGCCTTGGTCTCCCAAAGTGCTGGGATTACAGGCATGAGCCACCTCGCCCAGCTTGGATTTCTTTTTATTTATAATGTTTGATGTTCTTTGTCCTTTGCATTCACACCTTTCATCAGTTCTGGAAGCTTCTTGGCTGTTTCCTCTTTATAATAACACATTTCTTCAATTCTTTCTCCTTTTTGCAACCTGGTTAGACGTATGGCAGACTTTTTATTTTCTTTGTCTTATTTATTCCACAAATATTTGTTGAGCATGACTCCAGGCACAAGTCTAGGCATTTGGAGTATGGAAGCTCCCTGTGCGGCTTACAGTCTAGGTTCTTTTATATTTAATATTTTTATTTAGAGACAGGGTTTCACTCTGTTGCCCAGGCTGGAGTGAGGTGGCATGATCATAGCTCACTGCAGCCTTCATTTCCTGGGCTCAAGCGATCCTCCTACCTCAGCTTCCAGAGTAGCTGGGACTGTAGGCATATGCCACCATGCCTGGCTAATTAAAAAAAAAAATTACAGAGATGGGATCTTGCTATGTTGCCCTGGCTGGTCTGTAATTCCTATCTCAGCTCCCCAAAGTGCTGGGATCACAGGCATGAGCCACTGCGCCCAGCCATCATGTCACTTTTTTTTGCATAGCTCACACTAAATAAAGATTATCACCACACCTGGGTGTCTTCCATCCATAATGCTTACAATTTTCAAATGTCTGAGATGCCATGTCTTCTACATTTTCCTTGAAAAATATTTTCTTTTGTCAAAAAATGTGTTTTTATAGAGATAAGATCTTGTTCTGTCACCCAGGCTGGAGTGCAGTGACATGATCATAACTCACTGTAGCCTCCAATTCCTGGGCTCAAGTGATCCTCCTGCCTCAGCCTCTCTAGTAGCAGGGACTACAAGTGCACACCACCATACCCAGCTAATTGTCTTATTTTTTGTAGAGATAGGATCTCATCATGTTTCACAGGCTGATCTCAAACTCCTGGGCTCAAGTGATCCTCCCACCTTGACCTCAAAGCACTGAGATTACAGGCATGAGTCACTGGATACAACCCCTGGGGGAATATTTCATAAGAGGCTGCTTTATCTGGGTATTTCTTACTGTGGAACCTCAAGCAGAGTCTGGGCCATCTTTTCACTTTCTTTTTCTTTTCTGAGACACAGTTTCACTGTGTTGCCCAGGCTGAAGTACAATGGTGAGATCTTAGCTCGCTGCAACCTCATCTCCTGGGTTCAAGCAATTCTTGTATCTCAGCTTCCCGAGTAGCTGGACTACAGATGTGCACCACTGTGCCCAGCTAATTTTTGTGTTATTAGGAGATGTGGGGTTTCACCATGTTGGCCAAGCTGATCTCAAATGATCTGGCTTTCTCAGCCTCCAAAGT
>JAZHEH010001959.1:0-77119 GCA_036589455.1 Ateles fusciceps
TTGCCAGCTAAAACGGCACCTGGACCCATGTATTTTGTATGGAGAAGCCACTGCCCCGGGACTCCAGCAAAACAGCTGCGCTGGTGAAAATGGTGGTGCCAGCAAAACAGCCGTGCCGGCCAAAACAGCCGCGCTGGCCAACCTGCCACGTTGGTGACCCATGGGCTCCTCCTCCTGGGAATCTCCTGGTCTGTGGGCAATAAAAATCCATCTGGAAATGCGGTGTCACTCACCCTCCGCGCTTTCGCTGGGAGCTTGCAATCCTGAGCTGCTCCTAATCAGCCATCTTGGATCCCTCCTCCTTTTGGAGGTTTCTAGTGAAATGTGCCTAAGCTCAGAGGCTCTTTTTTCAGTTGTATCTAGTTTACTAGAAGCTCATCAAAGGATCAAAGGCACTCATTGTATCTGTTACTTTTTAAAATTTCTCCATTTTATTTTTGGTACTGTCTTAGAATTCTATCTCTCTGCTTACATTGTTCAGCTGTTGTTTCCACTGTCTATGTCTACATCATTTTTTAGGTCCCTTAGCATATTAATCATAGCAGTTTTACATTTTTGATCTGATAATTTCAACATCCCTGGCATATCTGAGTCCGATACTGACATTTGTTCTGTCTTTTTAAACTGTGTATTTTTGCCTCTTAGTATGTCTTGTAATTTTTTCTAAATAGCCAGGCATGATGTATTAGGTAAAAGGAACTGCTTTAAATGGGCTTTTAGTAACACAGTAATAAGGTGTTCGGGGAGGGGAAGCATTTTCTTGCCCTATTGTTAGGTCTTAGTCTTTCAGTAAGCCTATGTCTCTGGACTATAAACTTCACAGATGCTTCTCATCCCTTCCCACAGTTAGTGGAACAGGGTAGTTAACACGGACTGGAGAATTGTTTTTGTCTCCCAGGTGAAGGGCTATAGGGGGCTGAAGCTGGCATTTCCCTTCCTTCACATAGAAGACTGGAGCAGATGGGAGTTGCATATCTCCCTTGCTCTAGAGGTCAGTTATGCTCTGATTATACTCTATAAGTATAGGCTTTGGTCTAAATAGTCTTTCCTGAGGGTGGGCCTGGTCAAGAGAACAGAATGCTCTAGTGCATTTCAAAATGGTTCCCCCTCACCTCCTTCTGTCAGAAGCATAAAGTGAAATTTTTCTGATATTCACTCTGACAAATAGGTTGAGTTCCTTGAGGTAAACCTGACAAAAGTATAGAGTTTTCCAATGACTGAGTCACATAAGACTTTCGAGACCCAGAGTTGTTCATACTGAGCCACCAACAATTTCTAAATTACACTTAAGGATTTTCTAATCCAGCACTGCCCCACCTGAGTATTCTGCTTTGACAAGTTGTGATCTGTTTGTTTATCCTCTTTGTCGCTATAATTTTTGGGACAGTGGCTTGTCTGCTGACCTTAATCTCTCATGAACCTAAAAGACTTGTTGTTTTTTAGTTTTTTAATCTTTCTTAGTATGAAGTAGCAACTTCTTAGCTTCTAATTTGTGGACCAGAAACTGGAAGTTCCTAGTAAATCCAAAAAAAAAAAAAAAAAATTCTATGCTCATGGATATGAGAATAAATATTGTGAAAATGGTCATACTGCCCAAAGTAATTTATAGATTCAAAGCTATCCCTATGAACCTACCACTGACTTCTTCACAGAATTGGAAAAAAATACATTAAATTTCATATAGAACCAACAAAGAGCCCACATAGACAAAACAATTGTAAGCAAAAAGACCAAAGCTGGAAGCCACAGGTTACCTAGCTTCAAACTATACTACAAGGCTACAGTAACCAAAACAGCATGGTATATCCAGATATATAAACCAATAGAACAGAACAGAGGCCTCAGAAATAACACCACACATGTACAACCATCTGATCTTTCGACAAACCTGACAAAAACAAGCAATGGAGAAAGGATTCCCTATTTAATAAATGGTGTCAGGAAAACTAGCCATATGCAGAAAACTGAAACTGGATTCCTTTCTTTCACCTCATACAAAAATTAACTCGAGATGGATTAAAGACTTAAATGTAAGACCTAACACCACAAAAACCCTAGAAGAAAACCTAGGCAATACCATTGAGGACATAGCCATGTGCAAAGACTTCATGACTAAAACACCAAAAGCAATGACAATAAAAGCCAGAAATGACAAATGAGATCTAATTAAGCTAAAGAGCTTCTGCACAGAAAAAGAAAATATGAGAGTGAAGAGGCAACCTACAGAATGGGAGAAAATTTTTGCAATCTATTCATTTGACAAAGGGCTGATATCCAGAATCTACTAAGAACTTAAATTTACAAGAAAATAGCAAACAACCCTATCGAAAAGTGGGTGAAGGATATGAACAGGCACTTCTCACAAGAAGACATTCATGCAGCCAACAAACATGAAAAAAAGCTCATCACCACTGGTCATTAGAGAAATGCAAATCAAAACCACAATGAGATACCATCTGATGCCAGTTAGAATGGCAATCTTTGAAAAGTCAAGAAACAACAGATGATGGAGAGAATGTGGAGAAAAAGGAATGCTTTTTACACTGTTGGTGAGAGTGTAAATTAGTTCAACCATTGTGGAAGACAGTGTGGTGACTCCTCAAGGATCTAGAAGTAGAAACAGCCATAAGAAAGGATGAGTTTATATCCTTTGCAGGGACATGGATGAAGCTGGAAATGATCATTCTCAGCAAACTAACACAGGAACAGAAAACCAAACACTGCATGTTCTCATTCATAAGTGAGAGTTGAACAATGAAAATACCTGGATACACAGAGGGGAGCTTACACACTGGGGCCTGTCAGGGGGTGCAAGGCTGGGGGGGCTGGGGGAAGGATAGCATTAGGAGAAATACCTCATATAGATGACGGGTTGATGGTTGAGCAAACCACCACAGCACATTTATACCTATGTAACAAACCTGCACATTCTGCACATGTACCCCACAACTTAAAGTATAATTTAAAAAAATTAATTATTGTACTTATAAATTTCAGAATTTTCACTTCTTACATTTTTATTTAAAGTCTTTATTTGATGAGGCATAAAAATCATACTTTAATAATTTGAACATGGTTTCCTTCAGATATTTCAACATATTTATAATAGCTCTTTTAAATTCATTGTTTGCTGTATCTTACATCTGTGTGCCACAAAAGACAGCTTTTTGTCAGCATTTTAACATTGTATATGTCAAACTTTCTGGTTTCTTTAAACTGATTATTTTTAAAATACAAAATGGAACATTTAAATATTAATAATATATTGTGGTGATTTTGGATACTAACTACTCATTCCTGGGACTTTATGTCACTGCTTGCTCTTTTGCTTATTTTTTAATGAGTTGAATATAAAAGTGCAATAAAGTCTGTTTCCCCATAATGTACAGCCTCTGGTGGTTACAGCCTTAGGTATGCACATGAGTCTCCCCTGACCACCACTGATGACTTTGTTCTTGGCCATGCTTTCTTTGACTGTCTTTTCCTGATATCCCTGTTAAGCTATTGGTTAGCCTGGAAATATTTCCATCCCATCCAGGCACTGGCTCTCACTAATTGCTAGTTGTTTGCTATACTGTAATCAACAACTCCTTAGGGGCATGTATTATTCTATAGTTTGATCCATTTAAAGTTAGCTTCTTGGCAGGGATCAGGAAATTCAGTTTTTGAAAACTTCTCTCACTCTCCTCCATAAGCACATCTATGTTATAGAGCAGGAGACTCTGGTAAGTGCAAATGGAAGCTGGTGCTCCCACAAAGCTATGGCTACTACCCATATGGATCTTCTATAGATCACATCAGGGAAGGACAGGATATTCCCTAGCTCATAAATCCCCCCCAAAATAACTCTTATATCCTTGGAACCTGGCAGAGGTAGCAGGTTCCATTTCATTGCCAAGCCCACCAGAGCAGGTCTTCTATAACATTGTGCTGTATGGGAAAATGGGACTTCACTCTTCACCAGTTGCCTTATCCAGGTAGTTCCCATGTATCAAGTGGTGGGGGTGGGGTAATTAGTGCTGCGTGGCTGGTACACCCGCTAAATATAGGCCTTCTACAGCACAGAGCTGTTAAAAAAAATGGAATCCTATGATATTCAACGGCTTCTGAAATAACTTAGAATAGCTCTTCTGTGCCAGCCATCTATGGGAGAAGGGAGCTGTTACATAGCTGACAAACCTGCAGAATCAGATTTTTCCAAAATGCAGAGTTTTGTTTGCCTGGGTGCAGCCCTAGCTTGAATGTCATACAATCTCACTGCTTTTGTTTAGTTTCTATATATTTTGTTGACTAACTGATCCTCAGTTGGTTTTAAGTCCTTTGATCAAATCTCCAAAGATTTTGAAAATTTGTGTTTGCTAAGTTACATAAGCTTAATAGATGTCGTTCTGGATAGAAATTTTTCTGAGCTCCTCACATTGCTACCCTTCCAGAAGTCTGTAAAGTTTATTGAAATAGTAATAGATGAGGTGCATAAGAAAAACTTTTTACACACAGATCACACACACACACACACACACACACACACACACACGCAATATTCTACAGGCAAATCAGTCTGGAAACCTCTGTATTTAAAAAATCCAGCATTTCTTTACATTTAAAAAATAGATTAACTCAGAGTCATGCTTATGTACATTTCTAACTCTCCAGTACAATGATACAGTATGCATTCTGTCCCAAATTTAAGTGACTAATAAACCATTTTGTTTTGTGTTTTTGTTCATTTGCTTCTTTACTTGTTTTATACTGGACATTCCTCCAGACTTGTGTTACTGAAAATACCCTTTGAAAACCTCCAATTTAACAAATTACCCTTTAAACCAATAATTTCACTTTGTTCTTTCCAATACCTGGTTGACAATTTAATCTGGTAACTATGTTATTTGCTATAGAACACATAGATTGTCTAATTCTATATATCCAGAATATATATGAACATTTGGGGCAGTTCAGGGTGTTGCTAAATTACTATTTGTCAAACAGAATTTATGGTGAAACTTGAAAGTGCCCATCTGAATTTCCAAATGTCAAATACCAAGGACACACAGTGATAACTGAACACAAAACTCCATTGTCAGATAAAGGGGACTATCAGAAATTGCCAGCTAAGTTACAAGCCAGGTCATTCTGAGTACTAACACAATATCATGGAAGGGTTTATCCCCATATGAGAATCACAACAGTTCCATTTCCTGAATTAATATACCCATAATTTTTTTTAACTTCAGATTCTCAAGAAATTTCTGAATACCTAAAATAGTTTCTATTTATTAACAGTATTTGAGAATAAATTTTTAAATGAAAGACTGTGAATTTTAAGAATAATAGGAACAATATCAGTTCATTTATTACTCTGCCACCACCAGCAGTTGTGACTATTGCTAACTGTTTATCTTACTTGAACCTCAGTTTCCTTATCTATAAACTGAAGATCCTAATATTTATTAGGATTGCTTTGAAATAAAAAGATAATATAAGCATTATCAAAAGCTTGGCAGATAGTATACCTACTATCTATTAACTCTTAGCATTTCAGCCTCTTTCAATGTAGTTGATATTATATTTTGTACCAAATTTCAGCATGTTTTAGGCAGCAAAAATTTAACACATTCTTAGTAACTAATATGTCTAGAGTTTAGTGAGGATTAATATGTTTATTAAATTTCCAGAAAGATACAAATGGAAATAAACATTTGTTTAATGCCTATAATGTATCAGGTATTCTATATATGTTATTTTCTAGAGTTTAATCAGCACAACAGTTCTGTCAGCCCTATTATCTCTATTTAATAGATGAGAAAATAAAGGTTCAGAAACTTTGATTTTCTAGTACTCATCTAGCAAGGGTTGGAGCCAATATGTAAGTCTATCTAACTGCAAATCTTACACTTTGCTGTCTAAGGGTTATTTAATAAATTTGGGCACTTTTCCTACACCTAGATTATACATATCTGGCCAGGATATTGTTTATGTTATGATATAATTAAAAAATGCAAAACTCCAATAGCATTTTGCCAATATGGCTATGAAATTTCCGGGTATTCTTGATAAACATTTAGTATATTCCTAATTGGGAGAATGCCTTGGTAGATAAGTATTCTAAACAATATGACAGTAAAATATAAACATCTAGCATCTTATGGGTCTATTCCCACTAAATGAATACTACCTTAATATAAATTTACAGTATGAATATCACATTAAAGGAAAAAGATACGAAAACTCACTGTATATTTACTTTAAAAAGCTTTCTTTTGTCAGATTAAAAAATGTTTTAAAATTTTCAGTAGGAATAAAAATAAAGTAGGCTTCTAAAGAACATCTGCACCAAAAGCAGAAAACACAAATGTGAAGGCTCTGGAATATTCTTCAGTATAGCTGGGAAAAATGAAAAATATCTTAAAGAAAGAAACATGCTATAAGTTCAGCCAGGGTAGAGGAAGCCAAAATTGTGTTTCCCTTTTTTAAGTGAACTGGATAAGACATTAACCGCTGAAAGTTAGTATCTTTGATGAAATGACTGGAGAGGAAGAGCACTATGCATTAGAAGTGACTGAGAGTAGAGATTTATATGTTTTAGGTGCCAAAATAGTGTTAGGAGTAGTAAACAGACCTGAGAATAGCAAAACATACTACAAATGGAAAAGTTGAGTGTAATCATAGAACTGAGGTAACTAATGTTAAAAAAGTTAAATATATCATGTGATAATAAGAGGGCAGATATACATACATTTTAAACATTGTTCCAAATGTTAAGTTTCCAAAGTTTATTAAAAATATGAGAAAATTTTATTTGATTTACTTGTATCCCTAACATTAATGCCATCTCATATGTATCAATCTTCAAGAAAAAGTTATATTTAAATATAGACTTACATTTTAATTTCAACTCTCAGTTTTCACTATGATATAACTTGGCTGTGTCTTCACCCAAATCTCATATTGAATTGTAGCTCCCATAATTCCCTCATGTTGTGGGAGGGACCCAGTCAGAGATAATTGAATCACGAGGGCAGTTTCACCCATACTATTCTTGTGGTAGTGAATAAGTCTCATGAGATCTGATGGTTTTTTAAGGGGAAACCCCTTTTGCTTGGCTCTCAACTCTCTTCTCTTGTCTGCTGCCATGTGAGACATGCCTTTCACCTTCTGCCATAATTTCTAGGGTGCCCCAGCCACATGGAACTGTGAGTCCATTAAACTTTTTTTTTTTTTTAGTAAATTACCCAGTCTTAGATATGTCTTTATCAGCAGCATAAAAACAGTAAACTGGTACCAGTAGAGTGGGGCACTGCTAAAAGATACCGGAAAAAGTGGAAGTAACTTTGGAATTTGGTAACAGGCAGAGGCTAGAACATTTTGGGAGACTCAGAAGAAGGCAGGAAAATGTGAGAAATTTTGGAACTCCCTACAGACTTTTTAAATGGCTTTTACCAAAATGCTGATAATGATATGGACAATGATATCTAGGCTAAAAAGGTCTTAGATGGAGATAAGAAACTTGTTGGGAAATGGATAAAGGTGACTCTTTGTATGTTTTAGCAGAGAATGGCACCATTATTCCCCTGCCCTAAAGATTTGTGAAACTTTAAACTTGAGAGAGATGATTTAGGCTATCTGGTGGAAGAAAATTCTAAAGAGCAAAGCATTCAAGATATGACTTGGGTGCTGTTAAAGGCATTCAATTTTAAAAGGGAAATATCATAAAAGGTCAGAACATTTGTAGCCTGACAATACAATAAAAAGAAAATCCTGTTTCTGAGGAGAAAGCCAAGCTTTCTGCATAAATTTGCATAAGTAATGAAGATCTAATTGTTAGTCACAAAGACAATGGGGAAAATATCTCTGGGGTACATCATAGACCTTTGCAGCAGCCCCTCTTAACACAGCCCCAGAAGCCTAGGAGGAAAAAGTGATTTCTTGGGCTGGATCCAGAGTCTCTCTGCTGTGTGCAGTCTAGGGACTTCTTGTCCTGCCCCCAGCCACCTCATCTGTGACTAA
The DNA here is from genome assembly GCA_036589455.1 of Ateles fusciceps. Lineage (NCBI taxonomy): Eukaryota > Metazoa > Chordata > Mammalia > Primates > Atelidae > Ateles > Ateles fusciceps. The sequence continues at coordinate 8,005 of JAZHEH010001959.1, forward strand.
CAGTGACCAAGGTACAGCTCAGGAATGGCTTCAGAGGGTTTAAGCCCCAAGCCTTGGCAGCTTCCATGTGGTGTTGAGCCTGCCGGTAAAGAGATATCAAGAATTGAGGTTTGGGAACCTCTGCCTATATTTTAGAGCATGTATGGAAGTGACTGGATGTCCAGGCAGAAGTTTGCTGCACCAGCGGGGCACTCATGGAGAACCTCTGCTAAGGCAGTGCATAAGGGAAATGGGGGGATGGGTGCCCCTAAACAGAGTCCACACTGGGGCAATACCTAGTAGAGCTGTGAGAAAAGGGCCACTATCCTCCACCAATAGCTTACAGAATGCACCTGAAAAAAACACAGACACTCAATGCCAGCCCATGAAAGCAGCCAGGTAGGAGGCTGTACCCCACAAAGCCAAAGAGACAGAACTTCCCAAGACCATGGGAACCCAACTCTTACATCAGCATGACCCAGATGTTAGACTTGGAGTCAAAAAAGATCAATTTGGAATGCTAAAATTTGACTGCCTTGCTGGATTTAAGACTTGCATGGGGTTTTAACTCCTTTGTTATGGAAAATTTCTTCCATTTGGAATGGCTGTATTTACCCAATGCCTGTACTCCCTTTGTATCTAGGAAGTAAATAACTTGGTTTTGATTCTACAGGTTCATAGGTAGAACAGACTTTTCTGGTCTCACATGAGACTTTGAATTGTGGACTTCTGAGTTAATGCTAAAATGAGTTAAGACTTTGAGGAACTGTTGGGAAGGCATGATTAGGTTTGAAATGTGAAGACATGAGATCTGGGAGGGGCTAGGAGTGGAATAATAAGGATTGGCTGTGTACCCACCTAAATCTCATTTTAACTGTAAACCCCACAATTCCCCCATGTTGTGAGAAGGACCCAGTAGGAGAAAATTAAATTATGGGATATTTTTCCCCATACTGTTGTCATGGTAGTAAACAAATATCACAAGATCTGTTGGTTTTATCAGGAGTTTCTGCTTTTGCTTATCTCTCATTTCTCTCTTGCTGCCACCATTTACAAAGTACCTTTCACCTCCTGCCATGATTCCAAGGCCTCCTCAGCCATGTGGAACTATAACTCCAATTAAAACCTCTGTTTCTTCCCAGTCTTGGGTATGTCTTTATCACCAGCATGAAAATGGACTAATACACACTCTCTAGAAAAAGACCTTAATGTGACTAGCAATTTATAATTTAACCTCCACAGTTCACCTGGTGGCAGATACCTGTGAAAGAACAGCAGAACAACCTATAAAATGGATCCTTTGATCATGCTTTAGTATCTGTACAATGGCAAATGTCACATAACAATAGGTATGAACAATTATATGAGTCTGGGAACAAAAGCAATCTTGAATGACACATATATTATCTTCGAAGTTGTTTCTAAATTAATTTAACTTAATAATGGTGAATTTGTCAGTTCTTACGCTGCTATAAAGATACTGCCCAAGACTGGATAATTTATCAACAAAAGAAGTTTAATTGATTCATAGTTCCACATGGCTATGGAAGCCTCAGGAAACTTACAGTCATGGCAGAAGGGGGAAACAGGCACATCTTACATGGCAGCAGGAGAGGGAGAGGATGTGAGAGAGCAGGAAAAACTACCATTTATAAAACCATCAGATCTCATGAGAATTCACTCACTATCACAAGAACAGCATAAGAGAAACTGCCCCCATGATCTAATGACTTCCCACCAAGTCTCTCCCTCAACCCCTGGGGATGGGAATTCAAGATAAGATTTGGGTGGGAACACAAAGCATAACCATATCTGATGGTAAACTTATGTACGTGTGTGTGTGTGTGTGTATGTCTATGATTTCCTGGGCTGGATCCAAGGTCTCTCTGCTGTGTGCAGTCTAGGGACTTGTATACACGCACACACACACACACAGACACACACACACACACACACACACATATATGTGTATGAAATGCACTGTATTTTTACACTCTATTTTTTATATATACAATTGCAATAATGCCATTTATTGGAAGCTTTACAGAAGACCTAATGTATCCGATTGATGCAACTCATTTTGCATTCCAAATATTCATGATTGCCTTTTAATATTTGGAATGCATTTTCAGTGAACAACTCTGTTTTTTAAGTTATGTGTTTTAGTGAAATCTATTCTTCTCTGTTTTATTTAGAACAAGCCTAATTTATCAGCACATGTACAATCCTAGAGGGGCAAAAAGAGTGCCTTGAAAGCATTAACTAATGTAAATTGCATGTCTATCCAAGCGGTACTGCATTTTACATTTTTTGATGAATTTATGTTATGAACTAAGAATATGAAAAAGCTATGATTTATAAAGGCTTCCTTACAACTTCCTCAAGAAATAGTATTTAGTTATTCCAAGATACATGCACCAAATGGTACATTATAAAATAAATTGTTAGTATTAAACCAGTGTTGTGTGCAATAAATTTGTCCACAATTAAAATGCATAGTGACCAATTTTTTGAAAAAGCTTATTTTCAGAACTCTAGGTAATATGCTGCTAAATTTCATGGTGCTTTCTATGTATGTTTTAAGCTTTACTCACTGAGGTATAGTTAATTTGAAAAGACTCTCTGGACAAAGTGAGTGTGGATCTGGGTTCTTAAGGCAGAGATCAATGATGCTTTGTTTAGATACACTATTTTCTGACTTCTTTCTCACTGATCAAAGATGAATAAATATAACTTTGTTTCTTGTAATACATTCAAATTTTATCTGTTAATACTCTTTATGTTTAAAAAAATCAAAGGTTTATGTCTTCTTCCTATAAATGAATGGCATGTCTTTGTTAATTAAGTTTTCACAATAAGGAACTCTTCAGATATGATGGCTTTTTTCCCACAATAATGCATAAGACACCATGCTACGGTTTCTCTCTTATATACAAAATACAATCAGAAAAAAACTAAGACATTTTACAGACAATTGTTAATCTCCACATATTGTGGTTTGATTCCTTTTTCTGAGTATGCTACATCACAGCATTTCAAAATAGTGAGATAGATATACATGTCTCCTTCCAAGTCAGTAGTTGTAATATGGCTGCATTCAATTATGAAAAGTTTCAAAAATATTTTTTTTGCTATTTCTAAAAGTAAAATCAGCAGAATTGAGGTAACAGATGTCAGAAATTATCAAGGCTATTATAAGCTAATTATTTACCCAAATATCATCTTAAAGACAAAGTATTCAGAAATAATTATGGTTTGCTATAATATTCATTGCAGCCATTAGAAATTTATTTGAGGCCCCATATCAAAAGTTTTTTTTTTTTCCAATTCCCCCTCCTGCCCCACTTAACATTGAATCAGACAGTGAGACACCTGCTTCCAGTTGCATGAAAAAATGAACATGTAGAAAATTCTGTTGACTAACATCCCCTAAAAATCTTTCACTGAGACTTGTTCAGCAATCTAGAAGAACAGTGTAATAAAAATTACTAAGTAACATAATCACAATAGCTTATTCACCTTCAAAATTTTGAAATCTTACACATTTCACCTTTTCCAAAGCACATATACTAATGCAGTTTAGTTTACATGTTTACTAATACAACTTGAATTTATTTCTCTTAAGATTCTAGTGGTTTATGTGTTCCCATTGGTCAACTCCCGCCTATGAGTGAGAACACTGCCATGTGTGTACCTATGCAACAATCTTCCATGTTCTTCACATGTACCCCCAAACCTAAAATGCAATAAAAAAAAAAAAAGATTCTAGTGGTTTAAAATAGTCTCTATTTTTTAGGCATGATGATCTGGAGGCAAGATGTCAGACATGTATGAAAGAAATAGCTTTAGAAGATGTGGGAAAAGGCAACAAAACAACAAAAAGAAAGTTATACTAAGTCTTTTATGGCCAAAAAGACACTTATGAGTGTTATGTTCTGTTTTATTTTATAATGCATAGGTTCCATATTGAATGCCAACTTCATCTGACTGACCATGTGGAGTGCCATGCTGAAAAATAATCTTTAGCTGTGTGAGGGCTCATCAGGAAAAGTTATTATAACAAAATACTATCTGACATGGTGCAGGAAGGGATAGAAACCTACCTGTGTAAGTAATTTGTCACTCTGGCAAAAAGAATTAAGAATATAGACAACATAAACATGTACAACTTTATTTCCTGTAACCCCCTCAAAACTTAAAATTGCTTCTCCTTAAACTTCACCTGAGTAGATTTATAGCTATTTTTTATATTTATGAAACTTAAAATAATTAGGAAAAACAAAACTTTGTTTATTGAGAAAAATTGTAAATTCTTGCATTTTATATTTTTATCCACATTATTTTTCAAGTGTGCTAAATACATACATTTTAAACCTAAATAACCTCGTCATAAAATGTAGTTTATCTCCAGCACTGCTCATATAAAATAATCTTGTGCTGTTTAAAATTTAGAAATGTCCATAAGCCTTCTGTGATCTCTATGTCACCTGGGTTATTTTGTACAAGAAACAGCTTGCTTAGGGGTGGTAAACTTGTCTGCCTATGGTGAGTATTCATATTAGAGATTATTAACATTAATTGGCCACAATTTAGTAAATGTATGTTCTCCTGCAAAGCTATTTTTTCCTTCTCTGAGATAACCATAAAATGACCAAAGGAAGGTGGCAGGATATGTAACAGATTTTATTATCACTGGCCAGACAGTAGCAGCTGTCACATGAAGCTATGTTTGCTAAACATTATATATATTCAACATCACTAATGATCAGGAAAATACAAATTAAAACAACAGTGAGATATTAACGTGTTCTTATTAGGAATCCTACAATCAAGAAAATAAATGATAACAAGTGCTGGTTAAGACATGAAGAAATTAGAATACTTATACATGGTTACTGGCAATGTAAAATGGTGCAGCCACTATGTAAAAAGAATGGAGGTTCCTTAATAACATTTAAAATGTAATTAGCATATAATTCAATAATTTTACTTCTTGATATGTGAGATCTTTCAAAATAAGTTGAAACAAGATCTCAAAGAGATGTCTGAACTCTCAAATTCATTGAAACATTATTCACTATATATACATTCAGTATATATATATAAAACATGTACATATATGTACATATTCTATATACAGAAGAATATATATTTGTATGATATATATAGTGAATAATGCAGCATTATTTGTTCCATATATATATATATATATACATATATTCTATATGTATAGATGATACCTGATTTCCTCACACATACACACCATTTTCTATTTTAAATATATTTCTATAAACTTCAAATAATTTTGTGCAATATTCTGCATTGTAATGGTGGCCCTAGATAGTGAAATAAGACAGTAGAAAAAATAAAATGGCAAGGGTTGATTAAAAGAATAAGTAGAACTGCCATTATTTGCAGTTGATATGACTATATTCATAGAAAGCATAAAATAATGTAGAGATAAAATATTAGAGTTAATAAGAGGGTTTTAATTACTGTATCTTTGTCATATATTTTGAAATCAAGAAATGTGATGCCTCCAGCTTTCTTCAAGATTGTTTTGGCTCTTTTGTTCTTTTGTAGTTCAACACACATTTTAGGACTTTTTTAAAAATCCCACTCAGATTTTAATAGAGATTTCAATTGAATTTGTAGACTTATTTGGGTAGTATAGACATTTTAACAATCATACAACTTTAAGAAATCATGTTGGGAGAACTGTAAATTTACATGAAAAATAATAAAATTAAAATTTTATCAGGCAATATACACAAAAAGTAACTCAAAGTAGAATTAAAACTTACTTGCAAGACCTGAAACTATAAAATTCCTAGAAGAAAACATAAATCAAAGCCTCATGTTATTGATTTTGTCAATTATTTCTTGGATATGACACCAAAATCCTAAACAGCAAAAGTAAAAACGGGAAAGTGAGGCTACATCAAACTAAAAGGCCTCTGCAAAGCAAATACTTAACAAAGTAAAAAGGCAAATGATGAAATGGAAGCAAATAATTGCAAACCACATAGCTGATAAGGACTTAATATCTATAGTAAATAAACTTCTGCAACTCAATAGTAATAATGATAATAATAATAATTCATTAAGACACAGGGAGGGAAACATCACACACCAGGGCCTGTTAGAGAGTGGGAGGCCAGAAGAGGGATAGCATTAGGAGAAATATGCAATGTGGATAATCGGGTGATGTATGCAGCAAAACACCATGGCACATATATACCTATGTAACAACCCTGCATGTTCTGCACATGTACCCCAGAACTTAAACTAAAATAATTTTTAAAAAGTTTCCAAAGGACTTGAAAAGACATTTCTCTGAAGACAAGATACAAATGGAAATTAGATATAAAAAAAGGATATTCAACATCACTAATGATCAGGAAAATGCCAATCAAAACAATGAGATATTAACTAGCCCTGTTAGAAATCCTATAATCAAGAAAATAGACAGGGGCGGTGGCTCACATCTATAATCCCAGCACCTTGGGAGACCAAGGTGGGTGGATCACCTGAGGTCAGTAATTCAAGACCAGCCTGGCTAATATGGTGAAACCCTGCCTCTACTAAAAGTACACAAATTAGCCAGGTGTGGTGCCGTGCACCTGTAATCTCAGTTATTTGGGAGGCTGAGGCAGGAGAATTGCTTGATCCTGGGAGGTGGAGGTTGCAGTGAGCTGAGATCATGCCACTGCACTACAGCCTGGGTAACAGAGTGAGACTATGTCTCAAAAATAAAATAAAATATAATAAAAAGAAAATAAATGATAACAAGCGTTTGTGAAGATATGAAGAAATTTTAATATTTATACATTGTTAGTGGCAATGCAAATTGGTACAGCCACTATGTAAAAGAGTTTAGAGGTTCCTCAAAAAATTAAAAATAGAACTAACGTGTAATTTAATAATTTTACCTCTTGATATTTGAAATCTTTCAAATTAAATTGAAATCAAGATCTCAAAGAGATATCTGAACTCTCATGTCTACTGAAGCATTATTCACAAAAGCCAAGCTATGGAAACAAACTAAATGCCCATCAATAGATAAATGTATAAAGAAAATGTGATATACACATACAATGAAATACCATTCAATCTTTAAAAAGAGAAAAAAATTCTGTCACTTGCAACAACATAAATGAAACAGAAGAACATTATAACAAGTGAAATAAACCAGATTACAAATGAACAAATACTGCATGTTTCCATTTACATGGGCTATCTAAAATAGTCAAACCCATAGAAATTAATAGAATGGTGGTTGCCAGAGACTTGTGGGATAAGAAAATGAGGAGCTGCTGTTTAACAGATACGTAGTTTCAGTTATGCAAGATCAATAAAATCTAGAGATCTGTGTACAGCATTCTGCCCGTACTAAATACTCTATTGTGCACCTGAAATCTGCTAAAAGAATAAATCTCATAAGTATTCTTGCCACATTAAAAAAAGAGTGTCAGAACAAGATGTTGGAGTAAGAGTCTATACCATTTGCCCTCTCACTGCTGAAACACCAAATTTTAGCAGCTATCTGAACACAGAAAGTACCTCACAAGAAACAAAACCAGATGAGCAATCGCAGTAGCTGATTTTAAAAGAGACATTGATAAAGGCAAGGGAGACAGCTTTGAATTACCCACACTACCCTTCCTTCATCCTCCATTAGCAACCAAGCAACACTGAGAGAGAATTTATGCATTTTGAGGAAGGAGAGAACAGCAAGTGGGGTACTTTACATTGATCTCATTTCTGCCTTTTCATAGTGGACAATAAAGCCATGTTGGCCTCAGTGAGTTCCACACACAGAGGATGCATTTGGACCAGCCCTCCAAAAGAAAATCACCTACCCCAGTAGTTAGAAATTGAGTTTCTCAGCAAGCCTCGCTCCCATGGGTTGAAGTGCTCTAGGGTCCTAGGTAAACATGAAAAGCAGTCTAGGACACTAGGACTTTAATTCCTACGCAACTGTTAGTGTTAAGTTTGGCTTAGAGTCCGTGAACTAGGACTAGGGTGGCATGTGACCTTGGGAAATACCAGCTGCCACAGCTAAGGGATACCATATTCCATCTTTCCCCCAACTCCAAGCAGTGCAGCTCATAACAACAAAAGCAACTGCTTTATTCTGCAAAAGGAGAGAGAGCAAAGAGTAAAGAGAACTTTGTTTGCATCATGGATACCAGCTGACCCACAGTAGGATAGGACACAGGGTGTAGTTATGAGGCCCACTTTCCAGGGCCTCACTCCCAAATGACATTTCTAGATACAACCTGGGCTAGAAGTAAACCCCTCCTGCCTTAAAGCAAAGGTCCTAGTCCTGGCAAGATTTATCACCTGCTGCATAAAGTGACCATGGGCCCTGAATAATCACTGACAATACCCAGGGAGTATGCTACTGGCCTTGGGCTCTGAGATGTGCTGGCTTTAGGAGAGACTAAGCATATTTCTAGTAGTGGTGGCTATGATGAAAGACTCATTCTGTTTGAGAAAAGCAGAGGAAAAGTAAAAGGGAATTTGCTTTGCACCCTAAGCACCAACTTGGCCACAGTGAGGTAGAACAACTTGCAGGCACTTAGGGTCCCTGAGTCAAAGTTGAGGCTCTTGGAAGCATTTCTAGACCTTCCCTGGGCCAGAGAGAAGACTACTTCCTTGAAAGGTGAGTCCCAGGCCTGACAGCATTGATAAGCTGATCGAAGAGCCCTTGGGCCTTAAGTGAATATTGGTGGTGGCCTGGCAGAACTTCTTATGGATTGATGGTAATAATGGCCACAGGGAGAAGCTCCTCTGCCTATGGTTGGGGGAAGAAGAGGAGAAAAAACTTTATATTGCAGTTTAGGTGACAGCCTAGCTAAAGTATAATAAACATCAGGTAAATTGCTAAGGTACTCGACTCAAATCCCATGTCCCCAGACAGCAACTCTGGACATATCCAGGGCCTGGGGGAACTCACCACACTAGAGGGAGAGTCATGGCCAAGGCCCAGTGCTGTGCTGGCTTCGGGTATGACCCAGTGCAGTCCCAGTGGTGGTGGCCCCAGGGGTGCTTGCAAGACCACACCCCCCAGTTCTAGGTGGCTCAGCACACAGAATGATACTCAGTATGTTTTGGAGAAAAAAAAAAAGAACAAGACTCTGCCTGATAATCAAGAGAATTTTTGCAGATATTATCCAAGACCACAAAAATGGTATTTATATGAGTCTCCAAATATCACAGTGCTATTAAGCTTGGAGCCCAAGTCCCCTCAACTACCTGGAAAGCCTTCCCAAGGACAGGCAACAACAAGACCAGTTTGTGAAGACTGCAATAAATACCTAACTCTTTAATATTCAGACACCAAAGAACTTCTACAAGTATCACCACCATCCAAGAAAATATGAACTCACCAAATGAAGTAAATAAGACCCCAGAATTTAATCCTTAAAAAACAGAGATATGTGACCTTTAAGACAAAGAATTCAAAATAGCTGTTGTGAGGAAACTAAAAAAAAAAAAAAAGTCAAGATAACACAGAGAAGAAATTCAGTATTCTATCAGATAAATTTAACAAAGGGATTAACATAATTAAAATAATGAAGCAGAAATTTGCAAGTTGAAAAATGCAAGTGACATGATAAAGAATGCATTAAAGTCTATTAAAAGTAGAATTGATCAAGTAGAAGAAAAAATTAGTGTGCTTGAAGAGAGGCTATTTCAAAATATAAAGTCAGAGGAGACAAAATAAATCAGAATAAAAAAAAAATAGATCATGCCTAAAAGATCTAGAAAATAACCTCAACAGGGATAATCTAAGAGTTATTGACCCTAAATAAAAGGTAGAGAAAAATATAAGTGTAGAAAGTTTATTCAAAGTGGTAATATCAGAGAGCATCCTAAACCAAGAGAAAGATTTCAACATTCAATTAAAAGATTATAAAACTCCAAGCAGATTTAACCTGAAGAATGTTTAACCTGAAGGATAAAGAAAGAATTCTAAAAGTAGCAAGACAAAATAAACAAATGACATACACTGGATCTTCAGTATTTCTAGCAGCAAACTTTTTAGTGGAAACTTTATATGCCATGAGAGAGTGGCATAACATACTTAAAGTACTAAAAAAAAAAAGACCTTTACCCTCAAATAGCATATCTGACAAAAATATTATTTATGCATGAAGGATAAATAAAGATCTTGCTAAACATGTAAAAAGTTAAGGGATTTTATCAACACCAGGCTTCTCCTATGAGAAATGATAAAGTGAGTTCTTCAATATAATAGAGGAGGATGTTAATGAACAAGAAGAAACCACCTGAAGGCACAAAACTCACTGGCAATAGTAAGCATACAGAAAAACACAGATTAGTATAACACTTTAATTGTGGTGTGCAAACTACTTTGGACTTTCAAGTAAAAAACAAATGATAAACTAATAAAAAATAACTACAATAGAACTATAGACAGTACAATAAGACACAAAGAGAAACAAAATGTCAAAAACAGAGAGATGAATTAAAATGTAGAGTTTTAACTTTTTTCTCAATGTGTGTTTTTTTATCCAATCACTGTTAAGTTGTCATCAATTTAAAATAACGAGTTCTAAGACAGAATTTGATAGCCTCATGGTAACTTCAAATTGAACGTCATACAACAAAATAATAAAAATGAAAAACAAAAAAATAAGCATACCACTAGAGAAAATTACCTGTACTGAAAGGAAGACAGGAAAGACAAGAAGGTGGAGAAGACAACCAGAAAACAAATAACAAAATGGCAGGACTAATTTCCTTCATATCAATAATAACAAAGGTAGATGGTCTGAATTCTCAAACCAAAAGACATAGATTGGCTGAGTGGATAAAAAAAACAAGACTCAATCATCTGTTGCCTACAAGAAACGCACTTCACCTCTAAAGATACACCTAGAGTGAAAATAATAGGATAAAACAAGATATCATGCTAATGGAGACCAAAAAACAGCAGAAATAGTTATGCTTATACCAGACAAAATAGACTTTAATACAAAATCTATAAGAAGAGACAAAGAAGGTGACTATATAATGATTAATGGGTCAATTTATTAAAAGAATACAATTGTAAATATGTATGCACCCAAAACTGGAGCATGCAGATATATAAAACAACTATCATTAGAGATGAAGAGAGAGAGAGTAAATAAAATAATAGAGGGGAGACTTCAACACCCAGCTGTTGGAATTGAACAGATCTCTCAGACACAAAACCAATGAAGAAGCATCACACCTAATCTGCACTACAGAACAAATTGACCTAATAGATATTTACAGAGTATTTTATGTAGCAGCTGCATTCTTCTCCTCAGCACATAGATCATTCTCAAAAATAGACCACATATTATGTCACAAAACAAGTCTTAAAACATTCAAAAAACTGAAATAATATGAAGCATCTTCTCAAGCCACAATGGAACAAAACTAGAAATCAATAACAAGAAAAATGTTGGAAATTATACAAATACATTAAAATTTAAAAATATGCTCCTGAATGACCAGTGGGTTAATGAAAAAAATAGTAAGAAAATTGAAACATTTCTTGGCACAAACAATAATGAAAATGCAACATACTCAAACTGATGGGATATAGCAAAGGAAGAACTAAGAGGAAATTTTATAGCTATTATTGGCTACCTCAACAAAGAAGTTTAAATAAATAACCTAATGATTCATCTTAAATAACCAGAAAGGCAAGAGCAAACAAAACTCAAAATTAGTAGAAGTAATAATAAAGATCAGAGTAGAAATAAGTACATTTGAAATGAAGAGAACAATACAGAAGATCACTGAAACAAAAAGTTAGTTTTTTGAGAAAATAAAATTTACGAAGATTTAACCAGAGTAACTAAGACAAAAATAGAGATGACTCAAATAAATAAAATCAGAGATAGAAAAAAAGATGTTACAATGGCTCCCTCTGAAATTCGAAGGATTATCAGTGGCTACTAAGAACAATTACATGCCAATAAACTAGAAAATACAGAAGAAATAGATGAATTACTAGAAACATACAACCTGCCAAGATTGAACTGTGAAGAAATACAAACCCTGAGCATACCAAGAAGTAATGAGGGGTAAGCTATAATAAAAAGTCTCCCAGTAAAGAAAAGTGCAGGGACTGAGAGTTCATGGCTAAATTCTATCAAACATTTAAATAATTAATACCAATCCTACTGAAGTTGTTTCAAGAAATAGAGGAAGACAGAGTACTTCCAAACTCATTCTATGAGGCCAGTATTACCCTAATGTCAAAACAAAACAAAATAAAAACACATCAAAAAAAAAATGTACAGGCCATATCTGAATATTTACACAAAAACTCCTTAACAAAATACCAGCAAACCAAATTCACCAATATATTAAAAATATTATTTACCATGCCCAAGTGGGATTTATCCCTGGGATGCAAGCATTATTCAATATATGCAAATCAATCAGTGTGATACATCATATCAACAGAAAAAAAATGATGTGATAATTTCAACTGATGTTGAAAAAGCATATGATAAACATCCCTCTATAATAAAAACTTTCAAAAAACTGGGTATGGAAGGAACATATCTTACCATTATAAATGTCATATGTATCTGACCCACAATGAATACTATACTGAGAAAAAATTAGAACCTTTCCTCTTAGACCTGGAACATTACAAGAATGCCCACTTTCACTAGTGTTTTTCAGCATAGAATTGGAAGTCTCAGCTACAGTAGACAAAAGAAATTTTAAAAAAATGGCATCCAAATTGTAAAGAAGTCAAATTATCCTTGTTTACAGATGATATGATCTTATATTTTAGAAAAACATAAAGACTGCACAAAAATAGAACTGATAAAGAAATCCAGTAGAGCTGCAGGACAAAAAAATTAATGTACAAAAATTTGTAGCATTTCTATATTCCAACATTCAACAATCTGGAAAATACATTAAAAAGCAATCCAATTTACAATAGCCACAAATAAAATGAAAACTTCAGAATTTACTTAACGAAAGTGACATATCTCTATAATAAAATTATAAAACCTAAGTTAGCTTAACCAAAGAAGTGAAAGATCTCGATAATGAAAACTATAAATCACTGATGTAAAAAAAATAAAGCATACAAAAAATATGAAAAGACTGTCTATGTTCATGGATTAAAGAGTTAATATTGTTAAAATGTTCTGGCTACTACAAAGAGAAAATAAATCTTGAGGCTCCAAAATTAAAAAGCTAAAAAGTCAAGTTGGGAACTGCTTAAAGCAAATCTGCCTCGCATTCTATTCAAAGTAATTTCTCTGCTCATTGAGATAAATGCATATCTGATTATCTCATTTGGAAAGGTTAATTAGAAACTCAAAAGAATGCAACCATTTATCTCTTATCTACCTATGACCTGGAAGCCCCCTCACCTTTTCAAGTTTGTCCTGCCTTTCTACAGAACCAATGTACATCTTACGTATATTGCTTGATCTCTTATGTCTCCCTAAAATGTATAAAAAGAAGCTGTGCCCTGACCACTTTGTACACATGTCATCAGAACCTCCTGAGGCTTGTCACGGGCATGAGTCCTTAACGTTGGGAAAACAAACTTTCTAAATTGTCTGAGACCTGCCTCAGATATTTGGGATCACATTTTGGTAACCATGAAGGGATTCTGAGTGGAGGTGCCCCTGACTTTGACAAAACTCCCACCAGTGCTTGGTATTCAGCTTGAGCTGTCATTATGGCTCAAACCCAAAAGACAATTTGCTGCTGTCTGAAAACAACCACTTCAGAGAATCCCTGATCTTTCAAAATTTGGTCAAGATATCAAGTTTATTTTGTTGTATAACTCCTTTTTGGGGAAAGTTTTACTTGCTTCCAGCACAAGGAAGGAAAGTTTTGCTGCTTCCATGATGATGAAAGTTATGAGGTAACTCTTTTCTGGAGTTCGAACTCACTCCCAACAGGGAAGATGAGTTTGAGGTTTTGTTTCCATATGTATGTGTGTGTGTGTGCACGTGTGCTGTGTGTGTGAGTATGGTGTGTGTGTGTGTGAGTGTATGTGTGTGAGGAGAGGGGGGGAGGGAGAGGGAGAGAGAGGGGGAGAGAGTGGGGAGAGAGAGAGAGAAGAGAAAGAGAGAGAGAGAGAGAAAGAGAGAGAGAGAGAGAGAGACTGTTTTCCTTCTAGGATGGTAGAGAGCAGTCTTCAGCCTGAGACTCATCCCTAAGTAACCAAATTGGGGTTTGCCTTGGCTAAAGTTAAGATTAACAACCAGCTGGTCTTAATTTCTCCTCACCATTAGAGCACTCAGTAGTCATATAAGTTGTGTGACTGTTTGCTTTACTTAACTGCTTGGGAACTGCTTAAAGTGAACCTGCCTCACATTCTGTTGTTGTTACCTGTTTCTTTTTCAGTCTTCTTCTCATTAGGTTTGACCAACTAACGGATCAACTTGGTTAAATATGAAGGAAAGATACAAATTATGGACAACTAAGCCTCTGAAGTGGGTAAATTTTCACTAAAAAAAAAAAAAATGGTGTTGTGTTGGAGGTTAAAAATGGCCAGCAAAAGAAAAAAAAGGGAAAGATTTTTAAATTTGACTACTAAAATTGCTTTATTTTACATAACAAGGCCAACTATTTGCTAGTCATCCCAAACCAAAAGAGCAATGGCTATTACTACATGCTGCAGTTCCATAGCCTCCTTTCTTCAACACAACAGCCCACGTTTTGTTCCTAAATCAATCTTTTTCTGGTTTGATACTTGGTACTTCTGAAATAAAAGCAATTTGTCCTAGATAAAATATGGTAATGAGATTTAAAAATACATTTTTAAAGAAGCTCAATGGTTAAAAGTCAGCCTACTTAAAAGCTAGCATTGGAGTTGTGGGTGTATGTGTGCATGTGTGTGTGTTTTTATTTAAAAGGCTTTTACAGTTTTGGGTTTTTTTTTTTCCCTGTCTTTCCTTGAAACTTGTCTTTTATGAGCAAAATTTTTTTCTTCTCAGTTGACTGAACTCTGATTTTTGTTTTTTGTTTTCTCTTGTCTCTCCTTTCTCTAGCACCCTCTGCTGCATGAGGGACCTAAAATAGTTTATAATAGCCCTGTGGTTCTTAAAGAAAACCAAAAAGACACCAGATTCACTTCTGGGGGAGAAGCCTCGGGTTTTTTTCTTATGGAATACCAAGAGTATAAACAGGCAAGTTAATCTTAGCTCTTACACTACTTGCTTTTGTATTGTGTTACCTGATTTTTGATGAAAATAGTTACTGCAATAGAGGCTACTTTTTAAGAAAGAATGCAGTTTAGACACTAAGAATGTCTTTGTTTAAAAAAATATTTTAAGTGCACTGTGAAAGCTTTATGTGGTCTAGCCTCATAGCAATTCTCCCATTTGGATACCCAGAATTCACTGTGGGCTCTCCCCAGAGCTCAGAGATCCAGTTAAAAGACAGGCAGTCCCTATCTAAATAAAATAGGTCTCTTTATAAAATCCTGTAATAGATTTTTATAATTTTATGTTTGATTCGGCATCCATCTTTAAGGACCTTATAGCACTATCAGACATTTTCTCTCTGTACCTTGAGGTGTAAATTTTACTATCTGATTTTTCATCTAACAGTTGTTTCCTTCAATATGCAGATTTAGGTCTATTTACCTGACAACTGCTAGGATAGTGAAACAGGCTATGAAGAGTTTGCAAGTCTAAGAGAGAGGAAAAAAAGAGGTCTTACGAATCTGTAAATGAACTTCTATTGCTATGCCTAATATGTTTATGTATTTATGTGTTCTTTACACAATGTTTAACTACAAAAATATATTAAAAAGCTCCAATTAATTGCTTTAAATTAAAATGAAAGCATTTACATGTTCTATCAGAAATAAGGAAAGACTAGTCAAATGCTTTGTGAAGTTTATGTGACTTAAGTAAAACCTTTAATAAGCTACTTTTAAAACTATTAGTAAAGTAATATTAGAAATGTCTTAAGAATTATCAGCATACATTATTGTTTGCATTTTTAAAATCAGTTTTATACTTCTACCTACCATACACTATAAGGTATCAAAATTTGGCATAGGGGTTGCAAAACTATAAACCCAGACCAAAACAGAGTAATACTTGCTTGCATAATTTTTAATAAATAAGACATTGATATTGGCTTAATAAAAATAGCTAAATCTTTAATTATTGAGTAAAATAATCTTAACTTTTAATCTTGTAGCTTTAGGCAGTCTAATTCCCAGGGAGAAAGTGTGTTTGTTTGGGGAAAAGACTGTTATCTTTATTTCAAGGCTGAACTATAAGCCCCTCCCAAAGTTAGTTTGGCCTATGACCAGATATGAACAAGGAAAGCTTGCAGTTTAGAAGCAACATAGACTCAGTTAGGTCAAATACTTTTTACTATTTTAGTCATGCTTTTGCAATGGCATTTTCATAACTTTATATGACTATTGCAGTTTTTATTTTAAAAATCTAGGTAAATGATTAAAATAATTAGGTAAATGTAGTGGGATACTTTTAGATAAACTTGTGGTAATTTAGAATCTGAAGTTATATTAAACTAAATAATAGATATTTCATTGTTTGAGTATTTTCCAATAAAAATATACTGCAGGAAAACATTCTATCTAAAAACAGAGTGTCCTTTTTCAACAGGTTAATATTTTTTGTCTAATTCAAAGCCCACTTAAAGGTCATATATAATACAAGGTAAAAGGTATCAGGAAATCAGATAAATATAAAGACAGACATAAAAATAAAGAGGTATTTTATTGGTAAGAAAGCTTAAAGAGAAATAATTTTATATGAGAACGAATCTTGCATGATAAAATTTGTCCTAGAATAAAATGACTGATCATTTAAGAAAGGGAGATGTTCAGGACAAACAAGAAAGTCCAAGCATTTCATAAATGGTCTGTGTAAGTTATAATAATAGTATTTAATAATAATAAACTTTTATGTAATCAACCTGTCTATAACTAAAGGGGAATTATAATAGTCTTTCCAGAAATTTGGTTCTGATAAAAAACACTTACACACTAAAGAATAGCTTTGAAATACAAAATTTTCTTGAAATATTGGTTTATTCTTAATAATTTCCAAGACATTATAGTCTTTCTTTTCACACAAAGTTCAACTTTTATTGCATCTCACTGCTTTCTGCTTTCTCCATCTTTGAAAAGGTGCAAAATAGTAAGGATGTTCTTCAATACATTTTCGGCTCCTTTAAGTCTCTTTTCCACCTTGAGCTCTGTTTGTTGTGGCCCGAGGCTAACAATGTTTTCTTAAAGGTCTAAAGGAAATGTTTTCTTCCAATATAATATTGTGCGTATTGGAGAAGATCTTTCCTTTTGCCTTTTGGTAACTGACTGATATGGGTTGGCTCTGTGTTCCCACCCAAATCTCACCTTGAATTGTAATAATACACACTTCAAGGGTGAAACCATGTGGAAATAATTGAATCATTTAAGTGGTTTCTCACATACTATTCTTGTGATAGTGCCTAAGTTCTCACAAGATCTGATGGTTTTTATAAGGGGTTGCTTTTTTCAGTTGGCTCTCATTCTCTCTCCTACCACCCCATAAAGAGGTGCCCTCTGCCATGATTGTAAGTATCCTGAGACCAACCCAGCCATGCAGAACTGTGAGTCAATTAAACCTCTTCTATTTATAAATTACCTAGTCTTGGGTATGTCATAGCAGCATAATAACGGACTAATACACTGGCCTAACAAATTTTACATTTTATCAAATCATTTTCTATGACATTAAGTTTTGCTTTGCTTAAATTAAATTTTTGTTTAAATTAAGGTTATTAAATTCATGTATCTTTCTGTATGTGCTTTTAAAGTCCTTGTGACATTGAGTTACAGGCCTTTGACTCCTGGGTCTAAAAAGTACACCAAGTCCTGCTAAATTTTAAATACTGACAGCAATTAAAGCCCTATCTTTAGGCCAGTTGAAAATGCCAATCAAAATAAACGGCAATCCTAGACATGGCCAGAAATTAAAGCTTTTCACCTCCTCAAAATCCAAAGAATATCTTGGAAAAGGCGGACACATGAGATTATAAGGGTCAATTTTGAGAGATGAAATAAGTTCAGTTTCTGTATAAATTAACCATTAATGTCAAAAGCACGCAGATACCAGACCAGCATATAGGCCCTGTGTCAGATTAACAAGGTTTTCTTGAAGCATTAACTGACTCCTTTATAAAGGTTATAAAAGGCTTATGAGCATTATATCTTATGGTCAAAATTAAAGTTTTATAGACTGCTAAGAAATTTTGAAAAACAAATTTAAATGACTTCATGTCAAACGCATTCTTTATTCATGTTCTCACTCCTGCCTTTCACAAATATTGTGTATTTAAATAAAGGATTCTTATTCCCAGTTATCCTGACCTTTCATATCTATTGTCCTTTTAATTTCACTTTTTCATAATACTTATTCCCTTATAAAAAGGCATTTAATCAACTTTCAACCATTTATTACAATCATTTCTTATCATCTACCGCAATGTAAGCCCCACAATTGAAGGGCTCTTCTTTAACCGGTGTATTCTATTTTCTTGGAACAGTGTCTGACACATAGTAGGTTCTTAGTAAATGTATATTCAATAAAATAAATGGTTGGATGTATTATAATAGAAAACTTGGACTCATGGTCACAGCCTAGGTATTCTCATTAAATGGACAAGTTTTTCTAAGTGTCTGTGAAGGTACAAGAACTTCACGATATGAACTGAGCCCTTTCTCTCATCTTATGTTCTGTCAAAATTAATAGGATTTCTTATTACATCTTTGATCGAGTGCATTTTGGCCAACAGGAGCCACTTCAGGGCATAATCAACACCTACACGGTATACCTATATACAAATATATGATGTGTATTTTTTATTTACTAAATATTTGACAAATAGACCATATTAGTAAGTAGAAAGAGAAGTGCTCACCTGAGCTTGATTTAGCACATCTAACTATGTATGTTTGAATTACCGTGACAAAAGTTTTCACTCTAAGAGTCGCTAGTTTATATTTTCTCTGGCTGGCCTTCAGATACCATAAACTAGTTCTCAGTTTAAATTACTCATCTGCAGCCATATAATACACTTTCCACTGATTTCTCTATTTGTGAGAGAACTATCTATACCTAGAACTCTTGATAACATTTGCTTTGCCAACAATTGTGCCAGACCGTAATCTTCCTGAATACCCATGGGAAAAACTTTGCCTGATTCCTTCTCTCTGCTCTTGCCACCTCATTTTTAATGCTGCTATTATTTGTCTTCAAAAAGTTTGCTCTAGTGCTTTTTGTTTCATTTACTTCCCATTTTGGGGACGAAGTGTCAGAAAACATGGCTCTTGGCCATAAATATTTACAAAGTAAAAGCACATTTCCAGTACAGTTGACTCTTGAACAATGTAGGAGTTAGGGGCACTAACCACTGTGCAGTTAAAAATCTACATATAGCTTTTGACTTCTTCAAAACTTAACTACTACTACCATACTGTTGACTGGAAGCCTTACCAGTAACATAGACAAAACGATTCACACATATTTTGTATGATAAATGTATTATATACTGTATTCTTCTAATAATGTAGGTGAGAAAAAGGAAAACGTCATTCAAGTCGTAAGAGACAACGTATTTATTTAGTGGAAGTGGATCATCATAAGTGTCCCTATCCCTCATTGTCTTCATGTTGAAAAGGCTGAGGAGGAAGAGGCAAAGAAGAGGTTTGTCTTGCTGTCTCAGGAGTGGCACAGATGGAAGAAATCCATGAAATGTACCTGCGAAGTTCAAATCCATGTTGTCCAAGGGCTAACTGTACTGTTATTTGCATTTTGCTAAAGGGGGTTAGACTTAGAATCTACCAATAGGAAGGACCTTGGCCCTTTGTTCACAATGTACTTTACTTGACCATGTTTTCTAGTATCACAGATATATTTCCTATTTGTGTGGCTATGGGAAAAAGAGAAATTGTTCTTATTGATTACTTTGTTTTTTTTATTTCTTGCCAGCTCAATTAATTACTCTTCACACAAAATTTCCTAGTTTACCACTCAATTATACATCAAATAAATTTTTATTGCTATCTCTTCTCACAGAACAAGAAGTGGTTATCATGGTACTACAACTATTGGTGGACAGTAAAGTAACTCTCTAGAAAGACAATTATACTCAAATATAAAATAATTAAAAAATCAAAAATCAGAAATTAAATGTTAATTAACATCTAATGCTCTTTGCTACAAAGTCTTCAATTATTATTATTTTTGAACACAATGATTCTGCCATCCTCATAATGTTCACAAAAGAGGATTTCATCCCCTTTCTAATTAGTAAAACATATCAATTTTACTGTAAGTTGTGTGATTATAGGTATAGGCAAGAAACAGAAAGCAATCTTCCAACAGTGGGTCTTAATGAGGGCTATATTATCATTTTAGTGGGTATTTGGGTAACATGTTGAGGATGTACTCTGGTTGCTAAAATCATGGAGTTTCCACACTATATATTTTTTTATTGCATTTTAGGTTTGGGGGTACATGTGAAGAACATGGAAGATTGTTGCATAGGTACACACATGGCAGTGTGATTTGCTGCCTTCCTCCCCCATCACCTATATGTGGCATTTCCCCCCATGCTATCTCTCCCCCAACTACCAACCCCCCACTGCCCCTCTCCACACTATATTTAATAGGTAGAGACTAGGAAGAGTAAATGTGCTATAATGTGTGGGACAGACCCAGACAGTAAGTAATTTATTTTTATCTTGCATGATTTCTGACTGTATTTATTTAGTCATGTAGGAAAAAAAAATAAAAGTTGGCTAAATCCATCAGGTTAGTCTAAAAGTAATTGTACTTTTTGCCTTATTTTGAAGGTATGGCTTTAATATACACTGAATATTCTAGACATATAAGTATTATGTTATTTGAGGGCAAAATGTAATATTTTTTTATCAGAACTTGTCATTTCAGAAAATGATATTTAAGTCTCTAATAAAACACTCCACTGTCAGTTTACATTTACACTTCTCATATTCATGGTGATTACCAGCATTAGATTACTACATTACATCTAGTAGGGTCATGCTCAAGCATTTGCATACTGAAATATGGATTATTTTAGTATACATTACTTCCCTTTTGTTTTAGAACATAAGACATCGTTTTGTTTTTTTAAATAATGTGTAAATATAGGTTTTATTAACTACAAATTTTATTTCAGAATAAAAGCATTTGTTATAGAAAAGGACATAGTGTCCAATAGTGTTGAGAAATTACTTTTTTCTTTTTTCAATAATACATATCATTTTTATGAAAGCTGTATAATTATCTATTTCATTTTTTCATTGTCTGCTCACAAAACTAAACTTCTCTTATTCACTGATATATCCCAAATTTTAGAATAGTGTTCAAAACCCATATAATAAAACATTTAAATTAATCCATTCATTCATTCATTTGTTCAACAAATATTTAGTGAGTATCTGTTAGATGTATAAAAACTTAATTATTTAAGTTACAAAACTGATTGCCATCATGTTATAGAAAGAAGATCTTGTAGAAGGAATACAAACTTTGGAATAAGACATAACTCTGGCTTAATGTTGACTATATAATATTAAGAATTCCCTTAATCCCTTGGAGATTCAGTTTATATCTTGTTATATGAGGGAAAATATTTTCTGCATTGTAGTGTAACAAATATTGAATGATTAATTTTATATAATGTATCTTGCATAAATTTTGGTATAGAATAGGCTCATAAAGTCCTTGAATTTTTAAATATCTTGCAAGCAGCAGTGAAAACCACCTTGAATCGAAAAGAATAAATTAAAATTGGGGGAAAAACTGATGATCTGGGCTGGTTGATTCTGACATATTCCAACTTAAGCTTCCTAATTAAATTGTTGAGTTTTGTTTGAATTTAAAAAATAACAAAAATAAATCATTGAAAACATAAAACATAACAGGATTTTACATTTGGACTTTTGTACATTTGTAGAATAAAAATAATCTAAGTTTGAAGAAATTTCAAATAGAGGGACCACAAATGTGTCACCTTTAATGTCCACATTAAACAAGAAGTACAGAGCTTTAAACCACATTCAGGCTCCAGGCAGTTAAAATCAGCATTTATTTTTTAAAATCTCTTTCATCTCTCAATCCTAATATTTCCCATTTCCATAACATCAATCATCACCTGTGCACTTAATAAGAATGTTATGATGTTGTGTCACACTAATTTTTCCTCATTACTTCCCACAAGCTTTGTTATTTGTACCAAACTCTTTAGTACTTTAGTATATTTTGTGTTGTACTGTTCTAATGATTCATGGTTTTGAAGCTTTTTCCTTGTGCTTAACTAAAACACCTTTTCAGAACTCTTATGGCATTGATGGCATTTTCAAAAAAAAATATGCTACATGTATTATCAAAAGGCTTAGATAGGAATGTGAATATGGATGACAATATACATGGAAGTCCTGGGAGCTCATAAATCTAGCAAGTAAGACTGGCTACAGGCCTGTAGAAATTGCTCTAGAAAATTATCTGAGGTTAGGGAGCACTTCTTAGCTAATCCCACAGAAGAGTAACTGAAGAAGAAAGACAGCTATATTAATTAAGGTGGCTATCAAGTTTGCTCTTATCTTCAACTGTTTTACTTTATTGATGGGGGTTGAATTATATAAGAAAGGGAGTGTTAGCCCCCACATAAATAAATTGTAGGTGAAAATCTTGAAAACCATGTGAGGATGAGGTAACAGGATTCCCACTTTCCCCCTTCTTTTTAGTACCAATTTAGTATGCATTGGGGTTCTGATCTCTACTTCTACTTAACATTGACTCATGAATGTCCAACAGAAACCTGAAACTATCCAAAATGGAGGCTTTATTTTTTCTCTTCAATCCAAAATTAGCTACTCTGCTGTCTTCTCAATCTCTAGGTAACAAACATTTGTGCTTTCAATGTAACAGTCTAGAAATTTAGAAGGTCTATATTAATTATGACTGCACTGTTAAATTTGTGTTCTCAAATAAAAACCCTTAATGTTCCCTTTTTCTATTTCTCTCAACACAAATATAAATTCCCAGCAAATTTTGTCAGTTCTATATTTAAAATATATTTATAATTCAATCACTTTTGATCACTCACACAGCTATGAGCTTGATTTAAATAACCAACGTCACTTGCTTGAATTATTATATAATCACCTGTTCTTTCTGCTTCTGCTCTTGACCCCTTGCCCTCTATTCTTGACACAATGACCAAAGCGATCTTATTAAAACATATATAAGGATATGTTACTTTTCTGCTAAAAACTTTCCAATGCATTTCCATCTTACTGATGTCATTCAGAGTAAAAGCCAAGGTCCTTAACAGGTTTATGAAATCTTATATAATCTGACTCCTTTATCTTTTCTGAGTTTCATTTATTCCACTCATCTCCTTCATTTCTGATGTTCAGCAAATGCTGGTAGAATGTGAAGCAATGGAACTCCCTTCATTGATGGTGAAATGCAAAAATGGTACAGCTACTTTGGAAGACCATTTAAATGTTTTGTAACAATACGAACATACCCTTACTATACAATTGTAGCAATGGTACTCTGTAGTATTGATCCAAAAGAGCTAAAAACTTTCTTTTTCATACAAAAACCTTCACATAGGTATTTGCAGCAGCTTTATTCATAATTTCAAAAACTTGGAAGCCACCAAAATGTCCTTCAGTAGGTAAATGAAGAAATAAACTATAGTGAACTCAATGAAATATTGTTCAGTGCTAAATGAGGTAGTAAGCCATAAAAATGTGTGGAGAAACCTTAAACACATATTACTAAATGAAAAAAAAAGCCAATCTAAAATGTTTATATGACTCCAACTATATAACATTCTTGAAAAGGAAAAATTATGAAGACAGTAAAAGGATGAGTGGTTGTTAGGATTTACAAAGGAGGTAAGGATGAATAGGTGGTGCCCAGATGAATTTTAGACGTGTGAGAATACTCTGTATGGTACTATAATAGTAGATACATGTCATTATACATTTGTCCAAACCCTTAGATCATACAATATCAAGGAGTAAAGCCTAAGATAAATTGTGAACTTTGGGTAATTACTAGGTTTTAGTGTAGGTTTACAATTCTAATGTAAATATACCAGAAGGGTTGGAAATGTTCATAATGTGGGAAACTATGCATATGTGGGGGCAGGGATATATGGAAATCTGTATACCATCCTCATAATTTTGTTGTGAACCTAAAACTTCTCTAAAGAAGTCTTTTATAAAAAGATTAGAAAGCTTTTCACCAAAATGCATACATCAGTTGTGTGTAGATTGTGCCATTACAAATAATAGTGTGCTTTTTCTGGTTTTTTTTTTTTCTTTTTTTTTTTTTTTAGACAAGGTCAAGGTTGGCTCTATTGCCCAGGCTGGAGTGCAGGCATGCAATCTTGGCTCAGGGCAGCCTCTGCCACCAAAGCTCAAGTGATCCTCCCACCTCAGCCTCCTGAGTAGTTGGGACTACAGGTACGTGCAACCTGGCTAACTTTTGTACTTTTTTGTAGAGATGGAGTTTCACCATGTTGCCTGGCTGGTCTCAATCTCCTGAGCTCAAGCCATCAGCCCACATCGGCTTATCAATGTTCTGAGATTATAGGTGTGAAATACCACACTCAGCAGCTTTTCTGTGTTTTCCAATTTTAAAAATGATTATGAATTAGTTTTGTAACTCATATAAAAAATCTTTAAATTTTGAGTTAAAAATAGTATAAGAGCCTTTTTAGCTGGTAATCTGCATATAATACAGTTGGTTTTCCATTATCACTCATATTAACAGATTAATATTTTTCTCAAATAGTCAAAGTTTTATTAAAAGGATTACATGTTCAATCACATCACTTTGCCCAATCCTAGAAATAGGCAATACCACTCAAATAAGCCTTCATTATACCATGGTGCAGAGCGTTTACATCATCAGCCTAATATATTAAGGACTTTGTGTAGACAAATATATTTCTTAGGAAATGTATCATTTTCTTTAACACACAAGCATTTTGTTTGTTTATTTTACTTTTTTCTGTTTAACAAGGCTGACTGAGACATTCGATGCCAGTTCACAGAAAGAATAACAAAGATACCAGTGAATGGACAACATCTGAACAGAAAACTGAGGAAGAGTGTTAAAATCTTTTAGATTGCCCATAGAGAGAAGCTGGAATGCAGAAAATAAAAGCATCAAGAGTCTGGGGAGAAATAAATACCTAAGGCATGCAGAGCCCTATGGAAAGGATAGGTAGAAGTGCTCTCTGCTCCTCTCACCCTTCAGACAATCTGCCAACTACTAAACTGTTGGGGAGCCCCTCTGCTCTTAATGATCCAGGGCGACACCATTGGTTACAATCTGAGAACTTCTAGGGGACAGAGAACCAGGTGACCAGCTCGTGCAGATGTGCCTTTACTCCCCTAAGACCCAAACTGAAAGAGCAGGAATTATATTGGTTGTGCACCCATGGTTGCACTCAGCTTTCCCTGGGGATTCTCTGCCCTTGAACCACCACACCATGATATCCTCTGTAAACATACCCCACTACCTGCTCTGACTTTGCCAAGCACAGGGGACTGGTGGGTCCCTTGGGAACTGTGGGACTTCTGGAAATCTAACCCTCAGTGTGGGGTGCCATTAAGGGAGGGAGGAGTACAGTCTACCAAAACATCCCTTGGGACAAAGAAATGTAGGCATGTAACCAATTATTTAAGGAGCCAGCCCTGACACACAGGAACAGGTATGAAGAGGGGTTCATCTCCTGATCCTTCCCATATACTGTTGCAGACACAGCAATGGTCCCTCCAACAAAGTACTCACTGAAAGCCTTTTTCATGCTTTTTGTGGTGGCTCAACTCCCACTAAAAGTGAGCCCATATGCCTGCTTGGGTTTTCACAAAGGGTCAGGTACAACTACCTCTCCTTACACAAAGTGGTATGACCTTGGCAACAAAAGACAGACCATGAAATTTCCTGCTCTATCTTGGCGGGGAAAGGCTCTGCTCCAAGCCCTATATTGGTGGTAACCATCAGAGTC
Source organism: Ateles fusciceps (assembly GCA_036589455.1). Lineage (NCBI taxonomy): Eukaryota > Metazoa > Chordata > Mammalia > Primates > Atelidae > Ateles > Ateles fusciceps. The sequence continues at coordinate 34,066 of JAZHEH010001959.1, forward strand.
GTATCAGTGGCCCACAGCCACGATGAAGCCTGAAATCAAAGGATCAAGTAAATCCTTTATAAACTGAAGGTCGTGATCCCCACAACAGAGGCATACTAGGTAAGTGGATCACATTCCTTCCAATACAGGACAAGGAGCTGGCACACCTCCCCAAACCTTCCCTCAAGACCTCAGCACAGCTCAACATGATTTCTTCCCACCAAACCCATAGGGGAATATGAATTCACTCTGCACCAGCCTACCGGCCAGCTCTTGCTCTTAAGTGGTATTTACTGAAATGCAGCCACCAAATCAAAAACTGGCTACCAAAAGGAGTTAGTGCTGGAGTCCATAAGATAACCTTCCTGCGACCACTATACTCACAGCCCTACAGGAAATAGTGTGTCAGCTCTTGTATCCAATAGATTGCTACAACAAGTAGCATCTGAGAAAGCCACCACAAAGGACCAATGCAGAGCCTTGACCCCCTGAAAGCACCGAGAAAGGAAGCCAAACAACCATAACACAGCACACATCACAGTCATACCCTCAAGGAAAAAAATTTTTAATGCCTCACCCAAACAATAGTAAATTCATAAATGAGAAGTGACAACTCCTTCAGATGAGAAGGAATCAACATAAGAACTCTGGCATTATAAAAATCCAGATTGTTTTGGCACCTCCACAGGATCGCACTAACTCTTTAGCAATGGATCCTAACCAGATTAAATGCCGGAAATGACAGATAAATATTTCAAAATATGGATTGCAAAGAAAATGAACAAGATTCAACAGAAAGTTGAATTTTTATAGAAAAGAAAAAAAAACAGAAAGATAATTCAGGATATGAAAGATGAGATAGCTACAGGAAAAAATACAAATAGAACTTCTGGGATTGAAAAATGCATGACAGGAAATTCAGAATACAATTGTAAATTTTAATTATACACCAGACCAAGCAGAAGAATGTCAGAGTTTAAAGATCATTCTTTCAAATTAACCCAACAACGATTTAAAAAAAAATTAAAAATGAACAAATCTTTCAAGATATATGGGATTATAAAGTAGATAAAACACTGACTTATTGGTATTCCTGAAAGAGAAGAGTTAAAATGTAAGGAAATTGGAAAACATATTTCAGAAAATAATCCACAAAGAAATTTCTAATCTTGCTAGAGAGGTCAACAGACTCATACAAGAAATTCAGAGAACTCCTGTGAAATACTATACAATATGACCATCCCCCAAGATATATGGTCATCAGACTATCTAAGGTCAATGTGAAAGATAAAAATTGTAAAGGTAGCTAGACAAAAGGACCAAATTACCTATAAAGGAAATCCCATTAGACTAACAGCAGACTTCTTAACAAAAACCTTACAAGTCAGAAAAGACTGGGGGCCTATTTTTAGCTCTCTTCAATAAAAATACAATATCTGCCAAGAATTTCATATGCCACAAAACGAAGTTTTATAAGTGAAGGAAAAATAAAGATTTTCACAGAGAAGCAAATGCTAAGGGTTTTTGCTACCACCAGACCAGTACTACAAGAAATGCTCGAAGGTATTCTAAACATGGAAATGAAAAATAATACTTGCTATTATAAAAGCACATCAAAGTACAAACCTCACAGACTCTACAAAACAATTACACAATTGAGACTACAAAACACTTAGCTAACAACTACTATGACAGTAACAAAATCTTATGTATCAATATTAACCTTGAACCTAAACAGCCTAAATGCTCCACTTAAAAGATGTAGAGTGGCAAATTAAATTTTTAAGAAAGACTCAACCTTCTGTTGTCTTCAAGAGAACAATCTCTTATGTAGTGACACTCACAGACTCACAGTAAATAGAGATCTATCATGCAAAAACAAAAAGAGAAGATGTTGCTATTCTCTCAGATATAAGACTTTAAACTAACAATAGTAAATAATGACAAAAGAGAGTATTATATAATGAGAAATGTTTTATTTAACCATCCTCAGTATGTACACACTAAACACCAGAGTGCCCCAGATTTATAAAGCAAATAGAGCTAAACAAAGAGAAAGCCATAGATGGTTTTATAAGGCAGTTTTCTCTGCTCTCTCTTACACTCTCTCTCTCTCTGTTCTGCTGCCTTGTGAAGAAAGTGCCTGCTTCACTTTCTGCCAGGTTATAAGTTTCCTGAGGCCTCCCCAGCCATGCAGAACTGTGAGTCAATTAAACCTCTTTCCTTTATAAATTACCCGGTCTTGGATATTTGTTTATAGCAGTGTGAGAATGGTCTATACAGAAACAAAAGAAAGAGAGATGCAACAAGAACAAACTTTGGGATGTAGCAAAAAACATTGTTAAGGAAAGTTTTTAGCATTTAATGGCTACATCAAGGAGATAGAAAGATCTCAAATTAACAAACTAATATTGCACCTAAAGAAATTAGAAATGAGAGGAAACTACACACAAACCAAGCAGAAGCAAAGAAATAGCAAAGATCAGAGCATAATTACTCAAAATTGAGAACAAAAACTCCATACAAAGAATCAATAAAATGTAAGGTTGTTTTTTCAAAAAAGGATGAACAAGATTAATAGACCACTGGGTAGACTAATCAAGGGAAAAAAGGAGAAAATCCAAATAAACACAATCAGAAATGAGAAAGGTGACATTATGACTTATACCACAGAATACAAAAGATCCTCAGAGACTGGTATGAACGTCTCTATCTAGTATGTGCACAAACTAAAAACCTAGAGGAAATTGCAACATTTCTTACAAAACACAACCTCCCAAGATTGAGCCAGAAAGAAATTGAAATCCTAACAGCCAAATGAGTTACAAAATTGAATCAGTAATGAAATTTCTATCAATAAACAAAAAGCTCTGGACCAGAATAATTTACAGCCAAATTCTACCACTTATACAAGAAGAGATGGTACCAATCTTAATAACACTAGTCAAAAAATTGAGGAGGAGAAGTTTTAATTCATTCCTGATGCCATAACCTGGGAAGGGTACAACAACGACAAAAAGGAAAACTGCAGGCCAATATCCCTGATGAACACAGAGGCAATAATTCTCAACAAAATATGAGCAAATTAAATCCATCAGCACATCAAGAAGTTAATTCATCATAATCAAGTGGGCTTTATTCCTGGGAGTTAGGGATGGTTCAACATACTCAAATCAATAAAAGTATTTCACCATGTAAACATAATTTTTAAAAAATCATACAATCATCTCAACAAATGCAAAAGAAAATTCAATAAAATGCAACATTTCTTCATAATGAAAACCCTCAACAATGTAGGCATTGAAGGATCATACCTCAAAATCATAAGTGCCATTTCAGCAAACCCACAGCAAACATTATATTGAATGAGCAAAAGTTGGAATCATTTTCCCTAACAACAACAACAAAAAGGCACGGATATCTACACTTCCTACTCCTATTCAACATAATACTGGAAGTCCTGCCCAGAGGTGTCTTGCAAGAGAAATAAAAGGTATCCAAATAGAAAAAGAGGAAGTCAAATTACTTCTGTTTGTCATTGACATGATTGCATACCTGGAAAACCCTATGGATTTCCTCCAGAAGACTCCTAGAACTGATAAATGACTTCAGTAAAGTTTCAGAATACAATATCAAGGTACAAAAATCAGTAGTATTTCTATACACCAACAACGTTCAAGCTGAGAACAAATCAAGAATGCAATCCCAATTATGTTTGGCAGAGAAAATAAAACACCCTGCAATACATTTACCTCTTTTTGTAGAGATGAAATATCTCTAAAAGGAGAAATACAAAGGACTGATGAAAGAAATCATGAGTAACAAAAACAAATGGGAAAATACTCTATGTTCATTGATTGGAAGAATGAATATTGTTAAAAATGACCATATATATACTTTTACACTATTGAAGCAAAAATAAAAATAATTTGAAAAATGATTGTATTTTCCAAAGCAATCTACAGATTCAACAAAATTCCTGTCCAATACCAATGTCATTTTCACAGAATTACTTTTAAAAAGTCAATTCTAAGGTTCATATTGAACTCCAGAAGAGACTGAATAGCCAAATTAATCCTAAACAAAGTGAACAAAGTCTGAGGCATCATCTTACCCATCTTCAAGCTATATCATAAGGCTATAGTAACCAAAGCAACATGGTATTGGTAAAAAATAGACACTTAGTTCAGTAAAACAGAATAATGTATTCTCTACATTTTCTTTTATATATATATATATATATATTTTATTGCATTTTAGGTTTGGGGGGTACATGTGAAGAACATGGAAGATTGTTGCATAGGTACACACATGGCAGTGTGATTTGCTGCCTTCCTCCCCATCACCTATATCTGGCATTTCTCCCCATGCTATCCCTCCTCAATTCCCCCACCCCCCACTATCCCTCCCCTTTCTCCCCCGACAGACCCCAGTGTGTGAATACTCCCCCTCCCTGTGTCCATGTGTTCGCATTGTTCAACACCCACCTATGAGTGAGAACATGCGGTGTTTGATTTTCTGTTCTTGTGTCAGTTTGCTGAGAATGATGGTTTCCAGGTTCATCCATGTCCCTACAAAGGACACGAACTCATCGTTTTTGATGGCTGCATAATATTCCATGGTGTATATGTGCCACATTTTCCCCGTCCAGTCTATCATCGATGGGCATTTGGGTTGGTTCCAGGTCTTTGCTATTGTAAACTGTGCTGCAATGAACATTCGTGTGCATGTGTCCTTATAGTAGAACGATTTATAGTCTTTTGGATATATACCCAGTAATGGGATTGCTGGGTCAAATGGAATTTCTATTTCTAGGTCCTTGAGGAATCGCCACACCATCTTCCACAATGGTTGAACTAATTTACACTCCCACCAACAGTGTAAAAGCGTTCCTATTTCTCCACATCCTCTCCAGCATCTGTTGTCTCCAGATTTTTTAATGATCGCCATTCTAACTGGCGTGAGATGGTATCTCAATGTAGTTTTGATTTGCATTTCTCTAATGACCAGTGATGATGAGCATTTTTTCATATGTTTGTTGGCTTCATGTATGTCTTCTTTTGTAAAGTGTCTGTTCATATTCTTCGCCCACTTTTGAATGGGCTTGTTTTTTTTCTTGTAAATCTGTTTCAGTTCTTTGTAGATTCTGCATTTTCTACATACCTACAACCAACTGATCTTTGACAAAGTCCACAAAAATAAATAATGAAAAAATTATCTCATATTCAACAAATCTTACTGGGAAAACTGACTAGCCATTTGCAGAATAGTAAGACTGGACCCCTAAAAGAGTAGGTATTATGGTTAATACCATATCTCCAAAACATCTGTCCCAGTTTAAAATTGAACTCAAAGTATATACATTCTGTATTTGTTTGCTAGTACAGCCATAACAAATTACCACACACTGGGTGGGTTAAACTAGAGAAATATATTTTCTTCCAGTTCTGGAGGCTGGAAATTTAAAATGTTAGAAGAGCTGGATTTTCTTGGGTCTCTCTTCTTGGTGGGTAGATTTTATTTGTTTTCACGTGGTCTAACACTGGTTGCATGTCTGTATCCTAATCTTCTCCTCTTATACAACCAGTAATACTGCACCATAGCCTTCCCTAATGACCTCTTTGAACCTTAATTATCTTTTTAAAAGTGACATATTTAAATACAGTCACATTCTGAAGCACTGAAGATCAGGACGTCAACAAATGAATTTGCAGAACATATAATACAACCCATCAACATTCTCAAATTAAGTAAAAAATATGTAAGAATTTATACTGAGCCATTACATGTGACACGGAGATTTAAGCCTTAGCATATTTAAGCATCTTAGCTGGAATATATCTGGCATCAACACATGTTAGTATCTCTGCCACACTGAGCCATCAGCTTGCAGAATCTCTCTGGCATGAATCCAAATACACAGTACTTTAAGTTTCATGGAACAATTTATTCACTTAAAAAGATGAGGACTATTTCATAAACATTACTTAAATGGCTTAAGGCAAAATTGTACTTATTCAGTTGATCAACATTTTGATTAATGATACTCGGGTTGTGGGGGAAAATCTGTTGGTGAAGCACAATCTAAAACCTGTTATACTTTGCAGAATGCTATTCATAATAGGTATAATTTGCACCCCCAAATGTAAGAAATTTGCCAAAGAAGAGATGCTATTGAGAGACTGTATTAGTCCATTTTCAAACTGCTCTGAAGAAATACTTGAGACTGGGTAATTTATAAAGAAAAAAAGGTTTAATCGACTCACAGTTCCACATGGCTGGAGAGGCCTCAAAATCATGGCAGAAGGCAGAGGAAGAAAAAAGGCACATCTTACATGGCAGTAGGCAAAAGAATATGTACAGGGGAAATGCCCTTTATAAAACCATCAGATCTAGTGACACTTATTCATTATCATGAGAAAAGTCACCCCCATGATTCAATTACCTCACACTAGGTTCCTCCCATGATATGTGGGTGTAATGGGAGCTAAAATTCAAGATGAGATTTGGGTGGGGACCCAGAAAAACCATATCATTCTTGTCTCTGGTCCCTCCCAAATCTCATATCCTCACATTTCAATACCAATCATGCCTCCACAACAGTCCCTCAAAGTTTTAACTCATTTCAGCATTAACTCAAAAGCCCACAGTTCAATGTCTCATCTGAGACAAGGCAAACCTCTTCCACCTATGATAGACAGCCAGTCACCTATCAAAAGCAAATTAGTTACTACCTAGCTACAATGGGGGCACAGGCATTGTATAAATATACCCATTCCAAATTGAATAAATTGGCCAAAACCAAGGGGTTACAGACCCCATACAAGTCAAAAATCCAGTAAGGGAGTCATTAAATCTTAAAGTTCCAACATAATCTTCTTTGACCCCATGTATCACATCTGACATATATTGATGCAAGAGTCAGGTTCCCATGGTGTTGTGTAGCTCCACCCCTGTGGCTTTGCAGGGTTCAGTTCTCTCTTCCAGATCCTTTCACAGGATGGGGTTGAGTGACTGCTGCTTTTCCAGGTACACAGTACGAGCTGTCAGTGAATCTACCATTCTGGAGTCTGGAGGATAATGGCCCTCTTGTCATAGTTCCGTTAGGCAGTGCCCCAGTTATAAAACCATCAGGACTTGTGAGACTTATTCACTATCATGAGAACTACATGGGAAAACCCGCACCCATAATTTAATTACCTTTCACCGATGACACATGGGGATTATGGGAGCTACAGTTAAAAATGAGATTTGGGTGGGGACACAGCCAAAGCATATCAGAGACCTTGTTGTTTTTTTTCTCACATAGCCTTAAAATGCATTGTTCAATTCTGAATGGGTAGTATACAAAATTTGTGTATCAAGCTTGCGATTTCAAATAATCACTACGAGTGCTTTACCATTCACTCATTTATTTCTTCATTCAACATCAAACAAATATTTGTTGGGCAGCTATTGTGTATTTATATGAGAAGAGCATAAGAGTACAGATGTGAATAAGTCATGATCTTGTATTAGTTCATTTCACACTACTATAAGTAATTGTCTGAGACTGGCTAATTTATAAATAAAAAAATAATTTACTCACAGTTCTACATGCCTGAGGAGGCCTCATAAAACTTGTAATCATGGTAGAATGCAAAGGGGAAGCAAAAACTTTCTTCATATGGCAGCATTAGAAAGGGGAGAGACAAAGGGAAACTGCCAAACACTTGTAAACTATCAGATCTCATGAGAACTCACCCACTGTCATAAGAACAACATGGGGAAACTGCCCTCATGATTCAGTTACCTCCTACCAGGTCCCTCCCTTGACATGTGGGGATTGTAATTAGAGATAAGATATGGATGAGAACACAAAGCCAAACTATATCATTCTGCCCTTGCCCACTTCCAAATATCACGTCCTTTTCATATTTCAAAACACAATCATGCCTTTCCACCAGTCCCCCAAATTCTTAACTCATTTCAGCATTTACTCAAAAGTCCAAATCCAAAGTTTCATCTGAGACAAGGCAAGTCTCTACTACCTATAAGTGTGTCATTTTTTTTTAACTTACTTTTAAAATACAATAGAGGTACTGGTATTGGATCAATATTTCTCATTCCCAAATAGAAAAACTGGCCAAACAAAGGGGCCCCACACAAGTCTGAAAACCAGCAGGGCAGTCATTAAATTGTAAAGCTCTAAAAGAATCTCCTTTGACTCCATGTCTCATATCCAGGGCATCTGCTGCAAGAGGTGAGCTCCCCAGACATTGAGCAGCTCTGCCCCTGTGGCTCTGCAAGGTGCAGCCTCAAAGACTGCTTTCACGGGCTGGCATTTAGTGCCTGCAGCTCTTCCAAGTGTATGGCGCAAGCTGTTGGTGGATTTAACATTCTGAGGTCTGGAGGATGGTGGCCCTCTTCACACAGCTCCACTTGGCAGTGTCCCAGTGGGGGACTCTGTGTGGGGTCTCCAACCCCAAAGACCCCCTCTGCACTGGCTTAGTAGAGATTATGAGGGTTCTGCCCCTGCAGCAGACTTATGCCTGGACATCTAGGTGTTTCCATGTACTCCTCTGAAATATAGGTGGAAGTTTCCAAAGCTCAACTGTTGCTTCCTGAGCACCCACATGCTCAAAACCACTTGGAAGCCACCAATGCTTGGGGCTTACATCCTCTGTAGCAACATCCCAAGCTGTACCTTGGCCCCATTTAGGCACGGCTGGAGGTAGAGTGGCTGGGATGCAAGGCCCCACATCCCAAGGGTGTACAGAGCAACAGGTCCCTGGGCCCTGCCCAGAGAATCACTTTTCTCTTCTAATCAACTGAGCATGTGATGGGAGGGGCTGGCATGAAGATCTCTGAAATGCATTTTTTCCATTGTCTTAGCTATTAATGGTACAGGTAGACAGTCTTGAGAGGGGACAAGAGAGGGCTCTCCCCTCCCTACTAAGAATGTCAAGTTATGGTTTGGCAATTATCATATTACTTCTCTAAAAGTGGTAAATTTGCAGCAGGTGCCAGGAAGAGGCCATTTTCTTATGATTTAAACCTATCGCACTAAAGTGTTAATTGACTGCAGATGACAGGGAGAATCAACTTCCTGGCATGTGCATTAAGAGACAACATCGTCATGGAAAACTATGCAGACATAAAAAAGAATGAGTTCATGTCCTTTGCAGGGACATGGATGAAGCTGGAAGCCATCATTCTCAGCCAACTAACACAGCAACAGAAAACCAAACACCACATGTTCTGACTCATAAGTGGGAGCTGAACAATGAGAACACATGGACACAGGAAGGGAAACATCACACACTGGAGTCTGTTGGGGGGCTGGCGGGGGAAGGGGAAGGGGGAGCATTAGGACAAATACCTAATGCATATGGGGCTTAAAACCTTGATAATGGGTTGATACATGCAGCAAACCACCATGGCATATGTATACCTATGTAACAAACTTTCGTGTTATGCACATGTATCCCAGAACCTAAAGTAAAAAAAATAATAATAATAAAAATAAAAAAGAGTCAACATGGCAGAGTATGACTTTCCAGGGACACACCACCAGAAAAGAAAAGGAAGCCTCAGATGGGCATGCATACAACTTCCTATACATACTACATGTGCTTACCTCACAAGGGTAAGGAGGGCACTGCACATGTGGGCAGTCTAACCTAAAAGAAGAATAATGGGCAAGGGGCCTGTCTACAAAGTCCTAGGATCAAGGTTAGACACATTTGTCCAAATTGCCCACTTGACTCTTTCCAAGTTTACTTTCTTTTCTTTCCTGAAGTCTTTTTAAATAAACTTTCACTCCTGATATAAAACTTGTCTCAGTCTCTTTGTCTGCTTATGCCCCTCAGTCAAATTATTTCTACTGAGTAGGCAAGAATTGAGGTTGCTGTAGACACTTAAGGATTCCCCACTGGTAACTCAGATACCTTCCCCCAGTAACATTAACATTTGGCTTCTCTTTACTTATGCAAATTCCTGCAGCTGACAGCTTGAATTTCTCCCCCAGAAAATTGGTTTTTCTTTTCTACCACATGGTCAGGCTGCAAATTTCTCAAACTTTTATGCCTTTTAAATATAAGTTCCAATTTCGGATCATCTCCTTGTGAACACATATGACCGTACACTTTCAGAAAAAGCCAGGTCACATCTTGAATGCTTTGTTACTTAGAAATTTCTTCTGCCAGATACCATAAATCCTTTCCCTCAAGTTTAAAGTTCCAAAGATCTCTAGGGCAGGAACAAAATGCCACCAATCTCTTTGCTAAGACATAACAAGTTTGATCTTTGCTCCAGTTCCTGATAAGTTCCTCATCTCCATCGGAGTACACCTCGGCCTGGACTTTATTGTCCATATCACTAAAAACATTATGGTCAAAACCATTCAGCAAGTCTCTAGGAAGTTCCAAACTTTCCCACATCTTTCTCTCTTCCTCTGAACCCTCCAGACTGTTCCGGTCTCTGCCCATTACCCTGTTTAAAATCACTTCCACATTTTCAGGTCATATTTATAGCAGTACCTCAATACCTGGTACTAATTTCCTGCATTAGGCCATTTTTCCCCTGCTATAAAGAACGACCCAAGCCTGGGTAATTTATGATTAAAAAGGTTTAATTAACTCACAGTTCTGCATGGCTGGCGGACTTCAGTAATCTTACAACTATGGTGAAAGGTAGAGGGAAAGCAAGGACCTTTTTCACATGGAGGCAAGAGAGAGACGGATAGCAACGGTGGAACTGCCAAACACTTTTAAACCATCAGATCTAATGAGAACACAGTCATTATCATGAAAACAGCATGGGGGAATCCACCTCATGATAAGTCACCTTCCATGAGCTCCCTTCCTCAAACTGTGGGGATTCCAATTTGAGATAGGATTAGGTAGGGACACAAAGCCAAACCATATTAGTTCTGTCCTCAAAGCTTAATGTAAGATACAAGTAATAAAAATGTGCTATGATAGACATAGGATCAGAGTGTTAGAGAGGCAGATAAGATACTGATTAGCTTTGCTTGACATAAGTAGGAGACGTCTCATAGAGCAGTGGTCTCCAAACTTTTTGGCACCAGGGACTGGTTTTTGTGGAAGATAGTTATTCCATGGGGGGAGGGGAAGATGGTTTTGGCATGAGACTTTCCACCTCAGTTCATCAGGCATTAGAGTTTCATGAGGAGTGTAAAACTTAGATCCCTTGCATATGCAGTTCACAATAGGGTTTACACTCCTATGAGAATCTAATGGTGCCTCTGATCTGACAGGAGGCAGAGCTTAGGTGGTAAGACTTGCTTACCTGCCACTTACGTTCTGCTGTATGGTCCACTTTCTAACAGGCCATTGACCAGTACCAGTAAGTGGCCAAGAGGTTGGCGATTCCTTTTAAAGAGGGTATTATCTTTTATGCACATCTTAAAGAATGTTTGGAAGGTTACTAATAAGAAAAAGGGAGAAAGTCCACTGCAATGACAGCAAATAGCATGCAAGACACAATGTTACTTAGGAAAATTGCAAATGATTTAGAAATATAATAGTGAATGATGGATTCTAAAAATGTAGACTAGATGATCCTAAAAATGTACAGAAAGTTTTTTCAGAACTTTGTATAATATCCTAAGGAATTTGAATTTTATTCTAGAAGCAAAAATAGGTTTTAGCTGTGAAGTAACATGGATAGATTTGTGTTTTAGAAAAATCTCTAAACTGGGCCACTGATCTTCCCCTACTCCAAATTTTTTCCTCACATCTTCATCTCATTTAATTCCATCTTTCCAGCTACACATGCTAGAATCCTTGGAGTTACACTTGGATTACATTTTTTTTAATGCTGTACATCCTTTCAGGAAATCCTCTAAATTATATCTTAAAATTATGCCCACAATCTGAACATATCTCACTCCCCTTTACTGCTACCAAGTCATCATCATGTATTACTTGGATGAATGCAATAGCCTATTAATTTGTCTGTGTTTTTATTTTTGCCCTCTCATAGGTTTGTTCTCAACATAGAAGTCCTAGAAGTCCTATTAAAATGTTAGATAGAATTATTAAGATCTAGAACTTGATAGTAAAACATAATGACTGCAGTCAACAATAATTTATAGTACATTTTAAAATAACTAATAGAGTGGAATTGGAATCTTCCTAACACAAAGAAATGTTAAGTGGTTAAGGTGATGGATACAATTACCCTGATGTGACTACTATATATTGTATGCCTGTATCAAAACATCACATATACCCTATATTTACATCTACTATGTGCCTATCAAAATCAAAAATTAAATTATATGTAATTTTAAAAGTAAAAAATGTTATTCAGATGTTACTTTTCTGCTCAAATCTAACCATTGGCTTTCTATCTCACTCATAGTACAAGTCAAAGTCCTTACAATGAACTACAAAGTCTTAAATAACTTGAGTCCCTCTTAGTTCTCTGACCTCATCAGTAACTATCCATCACTCTCCCCATTTTCTCTGCCACAGATTCATTGGCCTTCTTGCTGTTCCTAGACTATGCCAGGAATAGTGGCACCTGGAGAGGTTTTGTAGTTGCTGTTTTCTCTATCTGGAATGCTCTTCTCCCAGATATCTATGAGTTTTTCCCTCACCTATTTAATCATAGGTCAATTCAGTGATATAACTTCAAACCATCCTATTCAAAATTTCAACCACTCTCTAGCACTGCTATTCTCCTTCCATTTTTTTCCCCATGACATTTATTACCTTATGGCATGCTATATCACTTAATTATTTATCTCATTTTTGTGATCCCCCCACTAGAATATAAGCTTCATGAAGGCAAAATTTTAATTTTTGAGTAAAACACAATCCCTAGAAAAGTACCTGGAGTAGAAAGAGCTTAACAAATATTTGTAGTGAATTCAATAAAATTCTGGACGATGGTTTAAAATAAGCAAAATCAGTGAGAAAAAAAAATGTAATAATCCAGGATTTCTGTATTAACTATTTACTAAGCGAAACATCTACAATGCATTTCATATTTTTCTGGTTTCTGTGAAGAGTAGAAATATGAGAAGTCTCTCTAGCTATTATGTGGAATAAAAGAATGATTTCTGCCAAGCTGACTATTAGTTGTTCTTACATCCTGCTTTAATGTCTTTCTGCCTTACAGCAATCATTTTAAATATTCTAATCACATCTACTTTCATTTCTAGTTTTATCCTTTTTTGTTTCTTTGCTGTACCTTCACTGTTGTTGGCCAATGTATTTTGATTATTATGTTTTTCAAATGTCACATAGGTTTATTATTGAGAGACAGAAAGTGACAGAACTACACACTTTGCTGTCTGTGCATGAACTGAATAACAGATATACAGTGATCGATGTGGAAAAAAAAGGCTGAAAGAAATGGCATGATTAGTTATTGATAATGATGTGTATAATTTATTTACATAATGATTTATGGGATGAAAAGCTAGAAGCAAAGTTTATACTTTATGTAATTACTCATAGTTAAAATACCATGGTAACTTCAACTTTCATTTGGAGATGGTACATTTTAAATATGGATAACCTAAATGCAAGCACATTCGATCCCTGCAAAGGGATTGTGTGTGTGTGTGTATTTCTTAAAAGTATGATATGCACACATATGTAATATTATGCATTTTAGGTTTAAATTTTATTGAAAAGCTGTCATGCTACGTTAAAACCTGTGAGATTTCTCCTTTTTTAACTATGTCATAGTATAATGGTATAATACATACAGTTCTGTTTCCAAGTTCTCTATCATATTGAACATTCTGTTGTTTTTAACCTATAACAATACCACACATTCTTAATTTTTATAGTTTCACATTAAGCTCAAATATCTGGTAATGCAAGTGCCCCTCCTTGTTTTCTTGACACTTTATTCTTACTTATAAATTATATAATCATTGGGAAAAAAACTTGAAATTTTTATTTAATTACACTGAATATATCATTTAATTTCAGGGAAATTAGACATATTGAATATTTTCCCATATAATACTCCTAATACTTGGAATGTTAAAATGATTTTATAATTGTTTAATCATTGTTTTAGAAATCTTACATACCTTTTGTTGAATTATTTTCAGATACATTGCATTCTATGATACTATTATAAAAAGTATCTTAAAATTTAATTAAAATTTTTGTTGAGGTAAAATATACATATTTATTTTATTGTCTTGATCATTTTAAGTGGACACAGTTCAGTGGTAATAAATACATTTGTTTAGAAGGCAGCACACACAAATCTTCATGAGAATAAAAAATCAGGTGAGCTCTCATAACACCCAGTTTTTAGTCCATATTGCTGAAAAAGGTATTGAAGAAATATAAAAAACAGTTTTGAATTACTGATGTTGCACCTCACTCACCCCCCAGCAGTGACTGCACGGTGTAAGAGTACTCTCTGGGTGCCGGGGAGGGGGAACAGAGTAACTGTGAGGTATCGAACTAAGTGCTGTCCTGTTAAAGCAGAAACACACACACACTGACCAAACTCAGCTGATACCCACCCATGGATAGAGTATTTAAACCAGCCATGCCAGAGGGGAATTGCCAGTTTCAGTGGTCAGAACTTGAGCTCCTGGAAACTTTACCACTAAGGGCTATTAAGCTGGGCCCAGAGACTGTGGACTTTTGGGAAACACAACCTACTGAGCCACAAGCTGGGATAGCAAAAGGGAGTGCTGAATTGCCCCCTTCCCTAACCCAAGGTGCACAGCTCACAGTACAAAAAGAGACCCCTTTCCTTCCACTTGAAGGAGGGAAGAGTGGGGGAGAAGTTAGTCTTGCATCTTGGATAAAAGCTAAGCCACAGCAAGATAAGGCACTGGTCACAGTTTTGATTCCCCCATTCCAGGCCATAGCTCCTGGAAAACATTTATGGACACACATTGAGCTAAAAGGAAACCCAATGACTTGAAGGGAAGGACTCAGTCCTGGCAGCATTTATCACCTGCTAATTGAAGAGCCTGTAGGCCCTAAATAATCAGCAGCAATTAAGCCTCAGAACTGGTGGTTTCAGGGTGAGACTCAGCACATTATTAGCTGTGTTGACTATGGGGCATAACTCCTTTTGCTTGAGGAAAGTGAGAGGGAAAAGTAAAGGAGACTTTGTCTTGCACTTTAGATACCCACATAATCACAGGGTGGAAGAGATTAAGTGGACCCTTGGTTCCCCAATTCCAGGACTTTACTCTTGAATGACATCTCTGGACTTGCCCTTGGCCAGAGGGGGATCCTGTTACCCTGAAGGATGATTCCCAGACCAGGCAGCATTCATCACAAGCTGACTTAAAAATCCATGGGCCTTGAGGAAACATCACCAGTAGCCTGGCAGTACACCCTGTGATCTCTGGTGGTGAGAGCTACCAGGATAAGGCCCCTCTCTGCCTCTGGAAAGGGAGAAAAGAGTGGGAAGTACTGTGTCATGTGGTATGAATGTTGTTCCAGCCACGGCACAATCAAAAACCAGGTAGATTTCTAAAATTTTTGATCCTAATTTCTGATTCCTGAACAATACACACAGCACCTGGGGTAATCTGCCACCCCCACCCCCAAACAAAACAGGTGTGACTGGCTTTGCCATCTGCTAATTGCAGAGTCCCCAAGGGTTTTGAGTAAACGTAAATAGGCAGGGAGTAATTATAGCAGGTCTTGGACAAGAGCCAGTGCTGTGCTGGTCTTAGGTCGGACTCATTGTAGTCACAGCAGTGGTGGCCACAGGGGTGCTTTTACTAATGCACCTCCAGCTTTAAAGGGCTCAAGGACACGAGAGAAGACTGTATGTTTTGGAGAAACAAAGGAAAGAGAAGGTCTATTCCTAGTAATCCAGAGAATTCTCCTGGATATGTCCAAGATCATCAAAGTAACACCTCTATGTAAGGGTTAATATTAGTGTCAACATTATTGGATTGAAGGATTGCAAAGTATTGTTCCTGGCTGTGTCTGTGAAGGTGTTGCCAAAGAAGAGTCAGTGGACTGGGAGAGGTAGACAAACCATCAATCTAGATGGGCACAGTCTAATTAGCTGCCAGCACAGGCTAGAATAAAAGAAGGGAGAAGAACATGGGAATACTAGACTGGCTGAGTCTCTGGCCTCCATCTTTCTCCCATGCTGGATGTTTCCTGCCTTTGAACATCAGACTCCAAGTGCTTTAGCTTTTGAATTCTTGGACTTCACGAGTGATTTTCCAGGGCTCTTGAGCCTTCAGCCACAGACTAAAGCATGCACTATATAGAGCTTCCTTACTTTTGAGGTTTTTGGGACTCAGACTGTCTTCCCGGCTCCTCAGCTTGCAGACAGCCTATTGTGAAACTCCACATTGTGGTCATGTGAGTCAATTCTCTTAATAAACCCCCCTTCATATATTCATCTATTCTATTAGTTCTGTCCCTTTAGAGAACCCTTGACAAATATAATCTGTAAGTCTGCAAGAACCACAGCATTATGGGGTTTGAGGTGCCTGCTAAAAAGAAAAAAGCTTAGATCACAGCACCCAAGTTATTTCAAATATCTGAAAAGCCTCTCCCAAGAGGACAAATACAAACAAGGCCAGACAGTGAAGACTACAATAAATATCCAAATCTTCAATACCCAGACACCAAAGAACATCTAGTAGCATCAGTGTCATCTAGGAAAACATGACCTCACCAAATAAACTAAAGCACTAGAGAAAAAATTGGAGAAACAGAGATATATGACTTCTTAAATAGAGAATTTAAAGTAGCTGTGTGTAGAATACAAAGATTAAAAATAACAGAGAAGAAATTCAAAATTTATCAGACAAATTTAACAAAGAGAATGAAATAAAAGAATCAAGCCAAAATTCTGGGGGCTGAAAAACACAATTGGTATACTGAAAAATGCATCTGAGTCCTTTAATAGCAGAATGGATCAAGCAGAAGAATTAGTTAGCCTGAAGACAGGTTAATTGAAAATATATCAGAAGAGACAAAATAAAAAAAGAATAAACAATCAACACACCTACAGAATCTAGAAAGCAGCCCCAAAAGGTCAAATTAAGAGTTTCCTGCCTTAAAGAAAAGGTAGAGACAGATATAGGGGTACAAAGTTTATTCAAAGGGATAATGGACAACTTCCCAAACCTAGAGAAATACATTAATATTCATGTACAAGAATATTATAGAACTCCAAGTCGATTTAACCCAAAGAAGCCTACCTCAAGGCACTTAATAATCCAAGTCCCAAAAATCAAGGATAAAGAAAGGATTCTAAAAGAAGCAAGAGAAAAGAAACAAATAACATACAATGGAGCTCCAATACATATTGCAGCAGACTTTTCTGTTGAAACCTTACAGTCAGCAGACAGTAGCATGACATATTTAAAGTGCTGAAGGGGAAAAAACAAAATACTTACATACCTAGTATATCCAGTGAAAAAGTCCTTCAAACATGAAGACATATAGAAGTTCTCAGACAAACGAAAGCTGAGGGATTTATGAACACCAGACCTATTCTACAAGCAATGTTAAAAAGTATTACTTTTAATGGCAAAAACCACAATACTTCTGCACCAAAATAATACTTCAGTCTTCAGCTAGAATGAAAAGAATATGAATGAACAATAAGTAATCACCTAAAGGTTTAAAACTCACTGGAAATATTAAGTACATACAAAAAAAACACAGATTATAACACTGTAATTATGAGATATAAACTACTCACCTCAGCATGGACTTCATTGTTGATATTACTATCAGTGTTTGGATCAAAGCCATTCAACAAGTTTCCAAGAAGTTTCAAACTTTCTCACATCTTCCTGTCTTCTTCTGAGCCCTCCAAACTGTTTCAACCTCTGCCTGTTACCCAGTTCCAAAGTCACTTCTACATTTTCAGGTATCTCTATAGCAGCACCACAGTCCTGGTACAAATTCACTATATTAGTCTGTTTTTGTACTGCTATAAAGAACGACCTGAGACTACATAATTCATAAAGGAAAGAGGTTTAATTGGCTCACAGTTCAGCATGGCTGGAGGGGCCTCGGGAAACTTGCAGCCACGGTGGAAGGCAAAGAGGAAGAAACACATCCTTCCCACAAGGCAACAGGAAGGAGAAGTGGAAGCAAATGGGGGAGGAGACCCTTATAAACCCTCAGATCTGTGAGAACTCACTCACTATCACAAGAAGAGAATGAGGGAAACTGCCCTCATTATTCAATTACCTGCACTTGGTCTCTCTTGACACGTGGAGATGATTAAGGGGATAATAGGGACTAAATTTAAGATGAGATTTCGGTGAGGACACAAAGCTTTACCATATTATTCTCCATCCTCCTATCCTCCAACCTCCAATAGTTTCCAGTGTGCATTGTTCTTCTCTATGTGTCCGTGTGTTCTCATCATTTAGCTCTCATTTAAAAGTGAGAACAAGCAATATTTGATTTTCTGTTCCTGTGTTAGTTTGCTAAGAATTACCTTCAACTCCAACCATGTCCCTGAAAAGGACATAATTATCTTCTCTTTATGGTTACATAGTATTCCATGGTGTATATGTACTGCATTTTCTTTATCGAGTCTATCATTGATGGGCATTTAAGTTAATTCCATGTCTTTGCTATTATGATTAGTGATGGAATGAGCATACATGTGCATGTGTCTTTATAATAAAATAATCAATATTTTGGAGAGCATATACAAAGTAATGGGACTGCTGAGTTAAATGGTATTTCTGTCTTTAGGTCTTTGAGGAATGAATACACTATCTTCCACAATGGTTGAATTTATCTACACTACCACCAACAGTGTGTAAGCATTCCTTTTCCTCCAGAATCCTGCCAGCATCTGTTATTTTTTGACTTTTTGATAATAGCCATTCTGACTGGCATGAGATTATATCTTGATTGTGATTTTGATTTGAATTTCTGTAATGATCAGTAACGTTGAACTGTTATTCATATGATTATTGGCCATATAAATGTCTTCTTTTGAAAAGAGTCTGTTCATGACATTTGCCCATTTGTTTACGGCATTATTTTTTTGTGTGAATCTGTTTAAGTTCCTTATAGATGCTGGATATTAGACCATTGTCAGATACGTAGTTTGCAAAAATGTTCTCCCACTATGTACGTTGTGTGCTTTACTCTGTTGAATTTATTTTCCTGTGCAGAAACTCTTTACCTTAATTAGGTTCTGCTTGTCAATTTTTCCTTTTGTTGAAATTGTGTTTGTCATCTTCATCATCAATTCTTTACCCGTGCCTATGTCCTAAATGGTATTGCCTAGGTTGTTTTCTAGGGCTTTTTATTTTGGGTTTTACATTTAAGTTTTTAACCTATCTTGAGTTGATTTTTGTATATGGGGTAAAGAAAGGATCCAGTTTTAATCTTCTCCACATGGCTTGCCAGTTATTTTATTATAGCACCATTTATTGAGTAGGAAATTCTTTTTTTCAATTGCTTGTTTTTGTCAGATTTGTCAAAGATCAGATAGCTGTAGGTGTACCGTCTCAGTTTTGGGTTTTCTGCTCTGTTCCGTTGGTCTATGTGCCTGTTTTTGCACCAGTACCATGCTATTTTGGTTACTGTAGACCTATGGTATAGTTTAAAGTCAGGTAGCTTAATGCTTCCAGCTTTGTTATTTTTGCTTATAATTGATTTGGATGTTTTTGTTCTTTCTGAGTTAATGTGAATTTTAAAATAGTTTTTTTTTCTATTCTGTGAAGAATGTCAATTTTAGTTTAATAGGAATAGCATTAAATCAATAATTGCTTTGGGCAGTACGGTCATTTTAATAATATTGATTTTTCTTATCCATGAGCATGGAATGTGTTTTCATTTGTTTGTGTCATACCTGATTTTTTTGAGCAAAGTGGTTTGTAGTTTTTTTCATAGCAATCTTTTGCCTCCCTAGTTAGCTGTATTCCTAGGTATTCTATTCTCTTTGTGGCAGTTGTGAAGGAGTGTGTTCCTGATTTGATTCTTGACTTGACTTCTGATGGTGTATAGAAATGATAGGGATTTTTGCACATTGATTTTGTATTTTGAGACTTTGCTGAAGTTGCTCAGTAGCTTAAGAAGCTTTTGGAGTGAGACTATAGGGATTTCTAGATATAGAATCATATCATTGGTAAACAGGAAGAGTTTCGCTTTCTCCCTTCCTATTTGGATGCCCTTTATTTCTTTCTCTTGACTGATTGTCCTGGTCAAAACTTCCAATATTATGATGAATAGGAGTGGTGAAAGTGGGTAACCTGGTCTGCCAGTTTTCAAGAGTAAAGCTTCCAGCATTTGCCCATTCAGTATGATAAAGCGTGTGAGTTTGTCATAGATGGCTCTTATTATTTAAGATCTGTTTCTTAATACCTTGCTTATCGACAGTTTTTTAGCATGAAGGGGTGTTGAGTTTTATCAAAAGCCATTTCTTCATCTATTGAGATAATGATGTGGTTTTTGTCTTTAGTTCTGCTTATGTGATGAATCACATTTATTGATTTGCATATGTTAGACCAAACTTGCATCCCTGGGATAAAGCCTACTTGTGGTGGAATCAATTTTTGATGTGCTGCTGGATTCAGGTTGCCAGTATTTTGTTGAAAATTTTTGCATCAATGTTTACCAAGGATATTGAGCTGAACTGGCTATTCTGTCTGTAAACTCCTGCAATATTTTATCATGATTTTTAACTTTCTTACTTTGTGTTACAACATTCTCCTGCAGCTCAAAGAACTTGGTTTCTATAAATATGCTGATTACCACTTCTGTCATTTCAGCCAACTGAGACTCAGCCCAGTTCTGAACCCTTGCTGGAGAGGTGATGCAGTCATTTGGCGAAAGAAGGCACTTTGGCTTTTGGGTTTCCAGCATTTTTGCACTGATTCTTTTTATCTTTGTGGCCTTATCTACTTTTAATTTTTTAGGTTGCTGGCCTTTGAATGGGATTTTTTAATCCTATTCGATTACCTTTAGGGTTTGATTGTGATATAAAGTGGATTTAGCCAACTGGCTTCATTACTGGGACATATTAGTGGCCAACACTCAGCTCCCAACTCCTAGACTGCATGTTCCAATTCTGTGGGGACTTTTATTGGGCCCCAACTTTGTTCTCGGGCTTTTCAAGTTTTGGAGTCCTCTGTGCTGGTGGGGGGCTGAGGTGCAGCACCTGCAGCAGAGTGTTAGCAGATATAGGGATGCCTTCCTTTCTATGGGCATTCACCACAACGGCAGAGGCAAGACAGGCAGCTGTGGAAGCTGAAGGCCCCTGCTGGAGACTGTGTGGTGTTGCACTGAAGGTGGTATTGGCTTGGGACAGCAGAGGTCTTGGTGCCTTCTCTCTGCCTTGCAAGCAGGAGTGATCACTCAGTGTGTGAAAGGATCTCCTGTTCTCTGTGCAACATTAGCACAAGGGCAGGACAATGGCCAGGGTGAGCTTGCTGGCTCTGTGCCTGCCAAAGCTTTCTCTGCAGTGGCAGTTGGTGGGGTTGTGGGAGTGTATTGCACTCCTGCATGCTGGTCGAGCAAGTAAAGCAAAACCTGCCTGTGCAGACGCCCATCAGCAAAGTGATGTGGAAAGTTGCCATGAGCTTGGGGGAAATTGCAGTATGGGGTAGGATTAGGGGTTGGGTGCGCAGGCTGCTGTGCAGGTGGTGAGGACTGCCTCGCTGGAGCTCTACACTAGTCAGGCACAGTATGCTGGTGCAGAAGCTATGACGTGGGCCCCAGGACACTTGAGACTGACCTGTATGCAGGCATAGCCATGCTGGGGCCCAGGAAGGGGCCAGCAAAGGGGTGCTCAGCTCAGAGCAGCCCCGTCTGATGTGCAAAACAACTGCAGAGATCAGATCCAACACTGCTAGGGCTAAAGTGTCTTATGGGAGCAAGTTGAGCCTAGGGGGATGGCCATAGCTGGTCGTGCTCCACTTCAAACACTCCTGCACCAAACCCTCTGGGCTCCACATCAGCTGGCTTGCTGCTCCACCACTTTACTTGTCTCCTGGTGGCTCCACACCAGAGAGGTGTGGGTGGGTAATCACTCAGTGCAATTAGCCCAGGATGAAAGGTTTGTGCTGTGGGCCTTAGCCAGGGATTCCCTGTCTGGTGATGAGCCGCAGCAGGTGTGTGGGACCCTATCATGGGAGATGAGCTGGCCCTCTCTCCTTGGGTCGACTGCAGCTTGTTGGAGGTGTGGATAAGGTACTTAAGGTATTTGCTTCTTTGTTAGTGCCAGGGTAGCAAAGATAGTTTCACTGCAGAGGCAGTGACAGAGAGGCTTTCAATTGTCCTTTGAAGCTCTGTTCAGGGAATTGCTGAGTTGCTACTGGCCAATAACTCTGGTGGACGGTGGCTAGAGGCCTAGGCTTAGAGGACCTACCTGGTAAGGAAATATGGAAATGATCACCCATCTAACTGTCTGGCTGCGTTTTCATAGGGCTGGTATGGTATGCTGGGGGTCCACTCCAGTCCGGTAATTGCCTCTGCTTTTCCAGTACCTGGAGGTATCACCAGTGAAGGCTGCAAAACAGCATAGATGGCAACCTGCTCTTCCCTCTGGGAGCGCCATCCAAGGGAGGTTTCAAATCTGTGTCAGCTGGAGAACAACAGTGTGGATGGCTGGAAGCCCCATTTGGGAGGTCCTGCCCAGTGAGGAGGAACAGGTTTGGGGACATGCTTTAATAAGCAGTCTGGCCACATTTTGGTAGAGCAGCTGTGTTGTGATGGGGGACTGTCTCCATCCCCTAGTCAGCTTCGACTCTCTAAAGCCCAAAGTTGGAAGGGCTAAGTTGCCCAAACAGCAAAGATGGCAGCCTGCCCCTTTCACTGGGAGCCCTAGCCCATGGAGATTTCAAATCTGTGTCAGCTAGAGGACACCTGTGGGGGGTGGCTGGAGGCCCCATATCGAAGGTCCTGCTGAGTGAAGAGGAATGATGTTGGGGACCCACTTTAGAAAGCAGTTTGGTCGCATTTTCACAGAGCAGCTGTTGTGCTGCGTTGGGGACTGCCTCTGTCCCTGGATTGTCTTGGACTCTCCAAAGACTGGAGTGGCTAAGATGTTCAAACAGCAAAGATAGTGGCTTACTCCTCCCATTGGGAGCTCTGTCTCAGAGAGGTTTAACAGTGCTACCAGTGGCTGGCTGGAATTTCAAGTCAGTAGGTCTTATCCAGTGAGATGCCATGGAAATAAGGTTGCTCAGCACCCTGGATTCAGCATCTTTCTAGTGGTATGTATGGGTATCTCACATGCAGCTTTGCTAGAGTTGCAGCTACTTTTTCTGGGAGGTCCAGAAACCCCCAAGTATCTAAGGCTCCTGGGTCTCCACACATGCCTGAGCAGCTACTCTGCTGAGACTTCATGTAGCTCTGTGTGTCAGGCTTAAGGCCCTGGTGAAGTGGGTTTATGAGGGGATCTCCCTTATACACTTTGCAACTTGAGGGTTGTAGGTTTCTGGGTTTGCATATTCACTTGCTACTTCCCTGGATGGGAGATATCCCCTTGGCTATTTGTCACTCCTGTATGGGCTGACATTCTACCTCATTTTTCTCTCTTCTTCATGGGTCAAGTTGTTTCCTTGATTAGTCCCAATGCTAGTACCTGGATGTTTCCATCGAAGGTGCTATATTTACTTGCCCCTTCCATTCCTTTCTATGAGAGCCATGCACAATAGCTGCTTCTAGTTAGCTGTCGTGGCCCCCTCCCCTTGGTCTATTTCTATAAGCATTTTAAAGAATCTACTTGATTTCATTGAGATACATTACCAATTACTCCATAGGCTATCACACGACTTCAAACATAACTGAAAAACAATGAAATATGTATTCTGTTTGCTTATTTCTTAAACTTCTTCCTAAATATATTTTTCTGTTAACATTAGCTAATATACATTTAGGACATCTACATTATATATATTTAAAACATGATTACCATTAACAGTAGTGGATATACATCCTTATTTTTTAAAACTCTTTTTGACAATTTCAAATATTTTATATTTTGGTTGACTTATAAGACAATTAGATCTTTTTTTTTTTTTTTTGAGATGGAGTCTCACTCTGTCATCCAGGCTGGAGTGCAGTGGCATAATCTCGGCTCACTGCAACCTCTGTCTCCTGAATTCAAACAATTCTCCTGCCTTACCCTCTCATGTAGCTGGGACTACAGGCACACGCCATCACGCCTGGCTAATTTTTGTATATTTTGTAGGCAGGGTTTCACAATGTTGGCCAGTCTGGTCTCAAACTCCTGATCTCAAGTGATCCACCTGCCTCGGCCTCCCAAAGTGCTGGGATTACAGGCGTGAGCCACTGTTCCTGGCCAGATCTTCATTATTTTTTACCACATACTTGGCTGAAGAAGGGATTCTACTAACAATAGGAAAATTATAAATTTCTTTGTTTCACTTATGTTTGCATTATTAGTATTATCTTCAGCTTGCAGTTTTATTTCTGTCATAATACATTAATTGCATTACAATAAAAACAAATAAAAGCGTGTATATTGCCAAACTTCTGCACTGTAAATAGGATGAAGCACACTCCAAACCATGAGAGGATCTGCAAATGTTGTAGGTAGAGAAAGCACAAAACATATTCTATTAAAGAAGCAGAAGTCAATTAAGTAGAGAATAAAGAGAAAATATTTTCAGGCAAAGTGTTAGAAGCAAGTTTTTTCTCCTAATTAAAGCACATTTATCCTTAAAATCTCATATTAGTGTTTGTCAAAAGCATAGAAAAAGTGGATATTTTAATCTATGGTCTTAAAAATCATCCCTTTAATAATTCCATGTATGTCCCATTCCTTTTGCAAAATTTGGGAAACATGATGCATAAATCCTACCTAGCAATTTATAAAACAGAATTTACATTTCTCCTGATTTCTCTGTCACTTGATATGGAAATTTAGATATTAAAGTGGCTGTAACAATGCCTCATCTAGAGAATAAAACAGGGGGAAATAATTAGGTAAGTTTTTCTGCAGTGATCACTACATCATAAGGGGCCCAGAATAATTCACCATAAATTTGAGCATCCTCCTTTCAGAACTTTCCTCAACAATGACATCTGGCAAAGAAGAATTTTAGTATGAGTAATGTCTTGGCAGTAGTTAATATAGATTGAAGTAGCAAAAATAGAAAGCATGAAATTTGAGTAGAATATAGATATAATCATCCAAGAATAAGATAATGAAGCTTGTAATAGGCTAGAAGCAATAAAGCTGCTAGGAAAAAAAGCAAAAAAAAAAAAATCACAGGTTCTGATTCCTGACAAGATGGTAAACTACCATCAGTTGCTGGCTTCCTACCATGAACCAAAAACAGAAACTCCAGGAGAGTGCCAAGAAGATTTGATGAACCTATTAAATTAATACAACCTATGAGAAATTTGCAAAAATTATAGAAGTTTACTGTGTCCTAGGTTGAGGGGAGAAGAGAAAGAGTTCATGAAAGCTGAGATTGAAATCATGGATAGAAGATGAGGTAGATCAGAAGGTTTAATATTTGGCTTTATTTTTGAACATCTGTCTTTTTTTTTCTCCTCCCGCATTTACCTAGGCAGACAATTAGCTTACTTGTTAGCATTTATGAGGAAGAAAAACAGCTCACTGGGAGGAAGTATTTCAAAAATAGCAGATTAAAAAGCTTGACAAATTCTCTCCACAAAAAGCAAAAATGGAATCCAATAAAACGATAAGAAACAATTTCAGAAGTCTGTAAATCAACAAAAGCATAAAACAAATTTAGAGGTGCTTATCCATGGAAAAACTACCAAATTTTGGCTAAGGACAGAGGGAATATGTGGCATTCTTCTTGGGGCTCTTCCTATTAACCTCCAACAGCTCAGCTGGTTCAGTAGTTATATCACAGCTTACTCTGAGAGCAAAGTTGCTAGGTTTCATGACTTACCCTGAATTCTCATTAGATACAATGAATGACAGGGGCAATGAAATGACATATTCAAAAGTCTGAAGGAATAAAACTTTCAAACAAAAAATGTATACAGCAGTATGTGAAAAAGATAATAAACCCTGACCAAGTGATATTTATTGCACAAATGCAGGGCTGGCTTAACATTCAAAAATAAATAAATGTAATTCAGGGCTTTAACAAACTACAGAAAACCATATGATCAGTTCAATAGGTTCATAAAAAGTATTTGAAAAAACAAAGGGTCAATTCTGGAAAACAAAACGTACAGCATAGTAGGAAAAGAAGATAAATTCCTCAACCCGATAAAGGTCCTCTATAAAAAATTTCATCTAACATCATTCTTAAACAAAAGATGGAATGCTTTCCCTCTAAGATTAGAAACAGGATAAGGCTATCTCCTTTCACCACTTTTATGTAATATTGTATTGGAGGTTCTATCCAGCGTAATCAAGCAAGAAAAAGAAGTAAAAGACAATTTGGAAAGGAAAAAGTAAAACTCTCTTGATTTACAGATGGCATGGTAACCTATACAGAAAATAGAATAGAATTTACAGAAAAGCTATTGTAACTAATAAGTGAGTTTAACAAATTTAAAGAATAAAAGGTCAAATACAGAAGTCATTTGTTTATATATTGTCATGAAAAATTGGTTATTGAAATTTTGCATCAAAAAATATTTAGTAATCAATCTGACAAAATGTGTGAAATATTTGTACAGTGAAAAGTGAAAAACATTGCTGAGATAAATAATGCTAAAGTTAGTGAAGATACACACCTTGTTTGAAAGATTCAATATTGTTCAGATGCTAATTTTCTCCAAAGTGATTTATATATTTTTTTGAGACAAAGTCTTGTTCTGTTATCCAGGTGGAGTACAGTGGTAGGATCTCAGCTCACTTTGAATATATCATTTCATTGCCCCTGTCATTCATTGTATCTAATGAGAATTCAGGGTAAGTCATGAAACCTAGCAACTTTGCTCTCAGAGTAAGCTGTGGTATAATTACTGAACCAGCTGAGCTGTTGGAGGTTAACAGGAAGAGCCCCAAGCAAGAATGCCACATATTCCCTATGTTCTTAGCCAAACTTTGGTAGTTTTTCCACGGATAAACACCTCTAAATTTGCTTTATGCTTTTGTTGATTTACAGACTTCAGAAATTGTTTCTTATCATTTTGTTGAATTCCACTGTTGCTTTCTGTGGAGAAAATTTGTCAAGCTTTTTAGTTCCCTATATTTGAAATACTTCCTGGAGTGCAGTGGCACTACCTCAGCTTACTGCAACCTCTGCCTTCCAGGTTCAAGTGATTCTGCTGCCTCCACCTCTTAAGTAGCTGGGATTACAGGCACATGCTACCACACCCAGCTATTTTTTTTTTTTTTTGTATTTTTAGTAGAGACGGGGTTTCACCGTGTTGGTCAGGCTGGTCTTGAACTCCTGACTTCATGATCCACCGGTGCCAGCCTTCCAAAGTGTTGGGATTATAGGTGTGAGCCGCCATGCCTGGCTCAAAGTGATCTATTGATTTATCGTTATCCCAATCAAAATCCCAAAGGAAATTTTTTGCATAAATTGGTACATTGATTATACAATGCACACAGAAATGTAATGGAACTGGAATAGTTTAAGTTTTGCAAAGGAGCAGTTTGAGGACTAACATTATAACATTACCTCATTTAAGACTTATTATAAAGCTATAATATTCAATAGAGTGTGCCATTTAACAAAAAATTGACAAAGATCAGTAGAACAGGAGAGAGAGACAGATATGGAACTACACATACATATATTCAATTAATTTTTTATGAAGATACAAAGACAATTCACTGGAGAAAGATATTTTTTAACAAATATTTCTGAAACAACTCAATAATTATATTTAAACATGAAACATATCCATAACTCACACCATATAAAAAATTCACTGAAATAGATTATAGATCTAAATGTAAATACTAAATTAGAAGACTTTTAGAAAATGCATAGTAAAAATCTTTATGATCTTGGGTTAGGTAAATATTTTGCAGGCATGAGACCAAAAACACAATCCAAAGAAAAAAATTGATAAATCAGAATTCATCAAAATTTAAAACTTTGGCTTTTGACAATGCAGCTATAAGAGAATGAAAAGCAAGCCACAGACTGGGAGACAATATTTGCATATCATATTTTCACATGCAGAATATATTAATACCTCTCAAAACTTAATGAGGAAACCAAAATTCAGTAAATAAAGAGAAAAGGATATTAACAGATACTTCTCACAGGAAGATACATGGATGACACATAAGTACATGAAAAAATGTTCAAAATCATTAGTCATTAAAGTAATGCAAACTAAAACTATAATAAGATTTCCCTCACACTTATTACAATGACTAAAATTTTAAAAAGGTTGACCATACCAACTGTTGGACAGAATGTAGAACAAATAGAACTCTCATATGCTGTACATTAGAAAGTAAAATGATACAACCACTTTGGAACACTGTTAGGCTGTTTCTTAAAAAGTTAAACATACACCCACCATAGGATCCAAGCATTTGACTGCAAGGAATTTACTCAAAAGAAAATGAAGTATATGTCTATATAAAGACTTTTGCACAAATGTTCATAGCAGGTTTATTTGTAATAATCAAACTGAAAACAACCCATTCATTCATGAGTGGATACATAAAATTGACTGACATACAGTTGTATGGATAAACATATCCATATAAAGGAGTACTATATAAAAATAAAAATAGTGAGCTAGTAAGACATGTAACAATATTAATAAATCTAAAAAATACATATATTAATTTCAAGAAGCCAGTCAAAAATGGAACATAAAATATGATTCAATTTAACTAGAAAATGCAAACTACAATAAACAGAAAGAAGAGCAATGTTTGCCTAAAATAATGGAGGTGGGAAAAAGTAGAATACTGTAATTACTAAGGAACACAAGGAAACATTCAGGAGTTATACGGATATGATTACTATCATGACTGTGGTGAGATGTGTTGGAAAAATATGTGGATACAGAGATAGAGATAAAAATTGAGATACACAAATATCAATATAGAGATAGACACACACATTAAATATGTGCAGTTTTTTGTATGTCCACTATACTTCAATTAAATTGATAAGAGAAAGAAAATGTGCCAGGATAATATGACAAACCATACGCATAGGCTAAATCCAGGTGTATTAAAATATTAACTATAAAAAGAAAAATTATAAAAAGAGGCAGTAAAATGTTTAAAGTATGTTTTGGACTTTAAATTAGGAATGACTTTACAAGATACAAAATGCACACACTATAAAATAAAATATTAATGTATTTGACTACATAAAACAAGAATTTCATTTCATGAAAGACTCCCTGGGTGAAGTTATTAGATGGAAAAACAGGAAAATAATTTTATAATGCTAAAGCTCACAACATATTTATTGTATTGTATTGTAATCATTTAACTTTTTAAAATTAAACAATTACAATACAATTCTTATTTTTAATTTTTCTGGGTGTATATATATATGGAGTACATGAGGTATTTTGGTACAGGCATGCAATATGTAATGATCATATCATGGAAAATTAGGTATTCATGACCTCACAATTTATCCTTTTTGTACAGACAATCCAATTATGCTCTTTTAGATATTTAAAAATATACAGTTAAATTGTTATTGACTATAGCCTCCCTCTGTGCTATGAAATATTAGGTCTTATTCAGTCTTTCTTGTTTTTGTGCACGTTAACAATCGCAACATTCCTCCCAACCCTCCACTATGCTTCCCAGACCCCGGTAACCATCCTTCTACTCTCTATGTCCATGAGTTTAATCATTTTGATTTTAGATTCCAAAGATAAGTGACAACATGTGATGTTTGTCTTCCTGTACCTGACTTATTTCACTTAACATAATGCCCTTCATTTCCATCCATGTTGTTGCAAATGACAGATTCTCATTCTTTTTTGTGGCTGAATGGTACTTCATTGTATATATATAACACATTTTCTTTATTCATCTGTTGACAGACATTTAGTTTGCTTCCAAATCCTGGCTATTGTGAACAGTGCTGCAACAAACATGGGAGTGCAGATATTTCTTCATCATACTGTTTTCCTGTCATTCAGGTATATAACCAACATTGGGATTGCTGAATCATATGGTAGCTCAATTTTTAGATTTTGAGAAACCTTCAAACTGTTCTCCATAGTGGCTGTATGAATTTACATTTTTCAGCAAGAATGTATGACGGTCTCCTTTTCTCCACATTCTTGCCTATATTTGTTATTGCCTGTTTTGGATGTAAGTCATTTGTACTAGGGTGGGATGATATCTCATTGTAGTTTTGATTTAAATTTCTCTAATGATTAATGATGAGCACCTTTTCGTATGCCTGTGTGCTATTTGTATACTTTCTTTTGAAAAATATCTATTCAATTATTTTTCCCATTTTTTTTATCAGTTATTAGATTTTTTCCCCCCATAAAGTTGTTTGAGCTCTCTACATATTCTGGTTGTTTATCCCTTGTCAGATAGGTTGTTTGCAAATATTTCCTCCCATAATATAATATTTGTTTCTTCACTTTGTTGGTAGTTTCCATTGCTGTGTAGAAGCTTTCAACTTAATGTGATCTCATTTGTCCATTTTTGTATGGTTGCCTGTGTTTGTGGGGTATTACTCAAGAAATTTTTCCTCAGAAAAATACCCTAGAGAGTTTCTCCAGTGTTTTCATTTAGCAGTTTCATACATTAAAGTCTTAAATTTAAGTATTTAATCCATTTGAATTTGATTTTTGTATAAGGTGAGAGTTATGGACTAGTTTTCATTCTTTAGCATAAGAATACACAGTTTAACCAGCACCATTTATTGAAGACTCTCTTTTCCCCAGTCTGTGTTCTTGGCACCTTTGTTGAAAATGAGTTCACTGTAGCTCCCAGAATGTATCTCTAGGTTCTCTATTCTGTTCCATTGGTCTAGATGTCCGTTCTTTTGCCAGTACCATGCTGCTTTGGTTATTTTAATTCTATAATGTAATTTGAAGTCAGGTAGTGTGATTCTTTCAGTATTGTTCTTTTTGCTCAGAATAGCTTGGGCTATTTGGGGTCTTTTGTGATTCCATATATATTTTAGGATTGTTTTTTCTATTTCAGTGAAGAGTGCCATTGAAGGCCGGGCACGGTGTCTCACGCCTATAATCCCAGCACTTTGGGAGGCCGAGGCAAGCAGATCACAGATCAAGAGATTGAGACCATCTTGACCAACATGGTGAAACCCCATGTCTACTAAAAATACAAAAATTAGCTGGATGTGGTGGTACGCACCTGTAGTCCTAGCTACTTGGGAGGCTGAAGCAGGAGAATCACTTGAACCTGGGAGGTAGAGGTTGCAGTGAGCCAAGATCACACCACTGCTCTCTAGCCTGGTGACAGAGTAAGACTCTGTCTCAAAACAACAACAACAACAACAAAAAACAGTGCCATTGGAATTTAGATAGGGATTGCATTGAATCTGTAGATTTTTTTTGGTAGTATGGCCATTTTAGCAATATTAACTCTTTCAATATCTGAACACAGAATATCTTTCCATTTTCTTGTGTTCTCCTTAATTTTTTTGTCAGTCTCTCCTTGAGAACGATCCATGTGCTTAGGAGCAAAATGCATATTCTACAGCTATTGGATGAAATAATCTGTAAATTTCTATTTGGTCCATTTGTTCTACAGTGCAGATTAAGTCAGAAGTTACTTTGTGTATTTTCTGTTGGAGAGATCTCTCTAATGCTGAAAATAGAATATTGAAGAATCCTGCCATCATTGTGTTGGGGTCTAGCTTGCTCTTTAGCTCTAATAATATTTGCTTTATATATCTTGTTGCTCTAGTGTTAGGTGTATATATAGTCACAATTATTAATCCTCTTGCTGAATTGACCCCTTTAGCAGGGGTCATTATATAATGACCTTCTTTGTCTGTTCTTTTTCAAGATCTGGTAGGCTTGCTTTACTGTTTTTATTTTTATTTCTTTTGTCTTTTCTGACTTTGCATTTTCAAATAACCTGTCTTCAAGCTAATTCTCTCCTCTGCTTCATCAATTTGGCTATTAAGAGACTCTGATACAGTCTTTAACCTGTGAATTGTATTTTTCAACTCTAATTTTTGCTTAATTTTTTTAATTACTTCAATCTCTGTTAAATTTACCTGACAGAAGTCTGAATTTCTTCTCCGTTTTATCTTGAATTTCAGTGAGTTTCCTCAAAACTGCTATTTTGAATTCTCTGTCTGAAATGTCACATCTCTCTCTTCTCTAGTTTTGTTCCCTGGTGTCTTATTTAGTTTACTTGGTGAGATCATGGTTTCCTGGATGATGCTGATGCTTGTTAATGTTATTTGGTATCTAGGCATTAAAGAGTTAGGTAGTTATTGCAGTCTTCAAAGACTGGTCTTGTTTGTGCTTGTCTTTCTTGGGAAGGTTTTCCAGGTATTCAAAGGAACTTGGGTCCCAATCCCAGTAACAATGTGGTGTTTGCAGACTTATAGAGGTACTGCCCAGACAGTCTATGATAAGATCCATAAAAATTTTCTTATCAGGCAAAGACTCTTGTTCTTTTCTCTTACTTTCTCTCAATCAGAGTCTCTCTTTCTCTGTATCTCTGTCTCTCTGTCTCTCTCCACTCTCTTCCCCACCACATTGCCGATCCACTTGGAACTGGGGGATAAGGTGATATAAGCACAACTGTGGCCACTGTCACTAGTACTGCACTGGGTTTATCCTAAAATCAGCACACAGCATTGGGCCTTTCTCAGTGTCCTTCCCCTCCAAGGCTGTGACTTCCTCCAGGACCTGAGCATGTCCATAAATGCTGTCTGGGAACCAGGAATTATAATTAAAAACCTTAGAAATTTCATTGATGTTATATTACTCTTCAGTTGAACTTGCACTCAAACCACAACACAAAGTCCTTCTGTTCTTTTTTCTCCTTTCCACAGGCAGAGGAGCCTCTCTGCAGTCACTACCACCACTAGTCCATGGGGGCTTGGCTTGGCCCCCTGTAATATTCACTTAAAGGCCAAGGTCTCTTCCATCAGCTTATGGTGAATGGTATGAAGCCTAGCACTCATCCTTCAGGGAAGCAGGTTTCCCTCTGGCCCAGGGAAAGTCCAAAAACTTCTGTCTGAGAGCTTAGGCCTTGACTCGAGGACTCCAAGTACCTACAAGTTGCTCTACCCCACTATGGACAAACTGGTACCTAGGGTGCAAGGTAAAGTCCCATCTGCTCTTTCCCCACTTTTCTCAAACAGAAGACTTTCACCATAGCCAGCACAGCTGAGAATGTGCTTGGTCTCCCTTGTAGCCAGCACATCTCATAGCCAAAGGCCCCTGGTATACTTCCTGAGCATTGTTAGTGGTTATTCAGGGCCCAGGGCCTTCTTAGTCAGCAGGTGAAGAATACTGCCAGGGCAGGGTTCTTATCTTCAAGGAAGCAGGTTCCCTTTTGGCCAAGGGTGTATCTAGAAAAGCCATCTGGGAGCTAGTCCCTGGAAAATTAGGTCTCACAACTATGCCCTCTTTCTTATCCTACTGTGGCTCGTCTGGTATCCAAGATGAAAGAGAAAGTCCTCTTTATTCTTTGCTCTCCTCTCCTTAAGGAGAACAAAGCACTTTCATTGTTATGAGCTACATTGCCTGGGGTTGGGAGAGGACTGGTGCAAGCCAATTTCTTAGCAGTGCCAGCTGGTGTTGCCCTAGGTCACGTGTCACCCTAGTTCACTGGGTCTAAGTCCATCTTAGAACTACAAGTTGCCTAGAAATGCAGATTTTGTGTCCTAGACTACATTTCCAGTTTACCTAGGGACCAGAGGACTTTATCCTGCTGTGGTGAGGCTTGCTGAAAAACTCAGGTTCCAACCACTGTGATGAGCAATTGCCCTCTGGCTAGGGCTGGTCCAAACGCTACCTCCATGCATGAGTGATGGTTGAGCCCAGCATGGTTTTATTCTTCACTGTGGCAGAGTAGCACTGAGTTCAATGTAAAATCCTCCAATCACTGTGCTCTCCCTCTCCTACATACATAATCTCTCTATGCTGCATTGCCACTGCTGGGAGGCAAGAGACGGGGAGGCTTCAGTGATCCAAGACTGTCTCTTCTCTCCTCAATGCTTCTATTACTGATGAGGCTAATATCCAAAAGTAGTGTGTGTACAAATTCACAAAAGGTAACATACAAAGACATACATCACAGCATACCTTGTGGAAACAGGGTTAGTGGCAACTTTGAGGTCCACTGTTTGGAAAAATAAATAAAATATAGTAGTCATATATTATGGGATACTATGCCTCAATCTCAAGTAATGAACTTAAGGTTGAATATAAACTTAATTAGATTTTTAAAATATGCTATTGGTTGAAGAAAATAAAGCAATGATACCTATAGAAAATAACATTTACATATGTTTCAATGTAAAGCATACCAATATAGATCGTTTACAGATACAAGTACCATAAAATGAGTTCCTATGGGAAGAAAGAGAAAAATAAAAATGGAAGTCAATGATGACCAGATGAAAGAAAAAAATAAGATACAAGTGAAATAAAACCAAAGAGGAATCTGGCAATGATAATATGCTATGGGCTGAACTGTACAATTGACTTGGCCCTCTGATGTCCAAAATTCCAAAGC
Source organism: Ateles fusciceps (assembly GCA_036589455.1). NCBI lineage: Eukaryota > Metazoa > Chordata > Mammalia > Primates > Atelidae > Ateles > Ateles fusciceps. The sequence goes on from JAZHEH010001959.1 coordinate 68,593, forward strand.
AAAAACAAACATATAAACAAATGAAGGGTCAGATATGAGAAATGTGAAATTTTATGAAGAAGGAAATGACAGAATTTGACTCTCCTATGTGCCTAAAAACTCAGGTTGCCAAGGATGACACCCAAGATATAAGCCCAGGTTGCAAAACAGATGATTGACTCGTGGATTGAAAAGTAGTTGGAATCTGTTATAATGCTTGCATTTGATAACAGGAATTCACTGAAGATGGTTTTCTGTACTATAATTGAGGAAAATATCAATTTATCATTTCACTCATCACTGAAAATGGCATGAATGTACCAAATGAAATTTTCTCAAAGCCAGAAACTATTATTTTTTACATCTCAAGTCCCTAGCATGGTGCCTAGCATACATGAAGCACTCAAGAAGTGTTCATTGAACTGAACATAAGTTTCAAAGTCATTTGTTGTGCTTATTTTCTTTGTTAATGTGACATTAAAATAGGCAAAAAAAAATATGTTTATAGAACAATGCCAACAATTTGTCTATATCCACACACCACCAATGTATCTGGTTGTAAAGATGGGAAATGCAATAAAAACTACCACACAGGCTGAATTTTTGTTGTTTGTTGTTCAGTGTCATTTATATAAACTAAATGATAGCTGTGAACAGAGCCCAGATTTTCTGAATACTGTTTCCTGCTTAGAATATGTCTGATCAGTGTATACTTAAATAGTGATTTTATCACTACAAAGTTAGAACATTTCTTATCAAAATACTTGCCTATTTGCTTTCCTGAAATATGGGAGTTATTGACAGTAAATGAGAAAAGTGAACAAAGATAGCAATGAATTCTTCTTGAACTAGTGGAGGAATTTTCACTCAGTTCAGTGCTTTGTAATTCAGGGGCTGAATGCTGCCCAGCTTTCAGGTGCTCTGAACTAAAAATAAGCCACCATAAAAGGGATGCAGATTTTCTATTCCACGTGTATTACTGCTGTATTATACCTATGACCTACAAGAAACACCATCATTATTGTCTGTTCATGATCATAGAACTCTGATTATGCAACACAATAGAATGTAAAAGTTTTGACAACTAATGCTATTAAGTGATATCAGTCATTTGTTTAAAGCTTTATTGCTTTGTGATAAGCATTTATATCTAATAATCTTACAACAACCTTATTACAAAAAAAGTCATTATTATGCCCTCTAGCCAGATGAGTAAACTAAGTGACAGGAAATTTAAATGCCTATCTCCAAGTTACACAACTAATAAGTGACAGTACTTGGGCTGGAACTCAGATCTCCTGGTACAATTCTCTACCTATAAAACTTTCTATAACCATGTTTTCCCCTAAATATTGAGTGTGAAGGAAAATAAAAACAGATTTCCCCTGTATGTTTGCACCAGTTTCTGACTTTCTTAGGACTTATTGCCATCTTACAATTGGAGAAACTGAAGTATAGACAAAATTAAGGAATTTTCCAATGCACTCAGTTAATTAAGTCAAAAATTTAGATTAAAATACAGTCAGTCTGGTTTCAGAAACTGCATGCTTAGTCACTATATTATCAGGTATGAAAGCACATTATAAAGCTATTGTAATTAAAACTTTTTTCTATTGGTACAGGAATTGCCAAATTATCAGTAAAACAAAGAAAAGGGGGTCAGAAAGAGATATGTGCTTGTCAGAATACATGGAAGTGGAGTGTGTGATGACTGGGACAAATGGCTATATATTTGGAAAAAAATTATGTTTCCCAGGACACAGCATTCAAGAGACTAATTCCAGATAAAGACTCTAATATGTAAAAATCCATACAATAAACTAATATACAATATATATATATATATATATATATATATATAATCCTTTATGTATGTTCTTTAATTAGAAAAAGTATTCTTAACAAGAAAAATTAAGAGCCAAAAAGTAGATTGATTAACTACATTACATTTATGGGCTTTTAATTTTTACCAAAAAAATGCCATAAGGATACTTTAAAAATAATTAATAGAGCTGAATAAAACATTTTAGGCAAGTAAAATAAAAATTTATACCTAGGAAAGATTAGAAACTTCCACAAATTAACAAGGCATGCATATAACACAAAACAAATGGTTAACAAAAATAAAAGACTGCTTATCTTCATTAAGTGTGGAAAATGAACTTTCTAATCAAGAGATACCATTTTTAATCCATCCAATTAACAACAAAAACTAAATAGTTTGGTGTGCCAAACTTCATAAGCTGATGTAAACATGTATCAGCAAATTATGTAGTTTGGTATGCCAAACATCAGAAACTGATGCAAACATAGGGAACAATTTTGTTTTTACTTTTCCTTCATAGTTTGCCAACTATAAAATGTTGGCAAAGATAAACGAAACAGAGTATAACATCTGACCCACTAGCAAAACCTGTCTACGATACATCTGTAAGATGGCCCATAGTTGCCCAGTTCCTTTCATCTCTATTACAACTCCCTCAGGGTAAACTACCAACCTGTCTTACCTGGGCCTGGACTACATAACAGTCTAAAATCATGTATCCCTGTTTATTTTCTGATCTCCTAATAAGTTATTCTCTACTCAGGGTCCAATGTCCACAATTTTAAATATACACCATTATTACTCTTCTTGTTTAAAATATTTGAATGACTTTCCGTTGCACTAAAAGAAATCAAACTTTTTTATCATGGGTTTCAAGGCTCTATGAGATCTCTAACATGTCAGCTTTTTTAGCCTCATCATATACTACCTTATCCTTGTATACTATGCTTCAAATACACAGGCCTTTCACTATAGAAAAAGACAAGCTTGTCTATATCTCTTCATCTTTGCATTTTCTGTTTCCTTTGCTGGAATAATATTCCTTTTCTTTTTTCTTGTTTTTGGTCTTGGGTCCAGATATTATTTTTAAAACTAGGTCTTATCTGCACATCTTATATAATGTTAATTCCCACCACTTACATGTGTACTGTATCATAGTACATATTGTTACTTGATATAATACTAATTGTTGCTTTTATTTGCTTATTGCATATCTTCCTCTTAAGAATATAAGTTTTATCATAAACAAAACATTTCAGTCTCCTCAGCATACCTATTGCCTAGAATAGTTCCTGAAATATAAAAAAAAAATTTCAAATAAATAAACTGTCAATGGGAACATAGGTTGATACAGTCACTTTAAAGAGAAATTTGACAATAAATGTACACATATTTTATGACTTAGGAATTGTAATTTTCAGTGTGTACCCAAGACAAACCCCACATTAAATATAGTTCAAGGGTGCTAATTTTACCATGTTTTATGATAGTTAAATAATTAGAAAAAATCAATGTTTATCAATTTAAAAATGAATAAACATGCTATTACATATGTCCAATAAAGCTGTCTCAGCTCTAGACATTTCATTCACATTCTCGTCAATGGAAAGCAACAAGGAGCTGAGAAAGGCTCTGCCTCCTCCCTTAAATAGCACTTCTTGAAAGTACTATGCAACAATTGTATTGTATCATATTGGCCAGAAATTAATCATAGGACCATATCTGAGAGCAAATATGGCTGAGATGTGTAGTCTTTATTCACGTAGTCATATGCCAAATTAACAAGCAAAGTTTATCTTACCAGTTTCTATATAATAGAAATTTTAATAATAGAAAATTGAAATTTGAAACATGCTATTTATGATAGCATTTAAACCTATGAACCATGGTATTGATAAAAAAACAGACACATAGACCAATGAAAAAAATATAGAATGAAGAAATAAATCCACATATTTACAACAAACTGATTTTTGACAAAGTTGCCAAAAACATACAATGGGGAAAGGAAACTCTCTTCAATAAATGGTGCTGGTAAAACTGGAAATGCACATGCAAAAGAAAAAACATAGACCCTTATCTCTCACCATATACAAAAATCAACTCAAAATGGATTAGAGACTTAGATATGAGACTAAAAACTATAAAACTCCTCAGAGAAAATAAAGTGGAAACACTCTAAGACACTGGTCTAGGCAAAGAACTTATGGCTAAGGTCTTAAAAGCATAGCAACGAAACCAAAAATAGATAAATGGGACTATACTAAACTAAAAAGCTTCTGCACAAAAAAAGAAAAAATAAACATGGAAGAGACAATCTATTAAATGGGAAAAATAGTTGTAAACCATTTATATGAGAAAAGACAAATTTCTCAACTACAACTTAACAGATTAAAAAATCCTTTAAAAAATAAGCAAAAGACCTAAATTAGACATTCTCAAAAGAAGACATAAAAATAGCCAAGAGCTGTGCTCTGATGACACCATATTGAAACTGTTAACTTCTAACATGGACCTCACATACTGAATTTGGAAATAAAGGGACCTAAAAGGAAAGTATAAAGTTAATAAGTAAAACAATAGAAACCCTGAGGGAGTCTTTTAAGGCAACAAACAGCAAATGCACCATGCCAGTACAGTGAAAACAAATACATGACAGTGCTTAATGGACTTTCACCAAAACATCTTCCTAAGAATAAAGCTGAAATTGCCTGTCTTAAAGGAAGACAATTTCTCAAATGTAGAACTAGAGTTCTTCCCAGCTAGGAATGAGTTTCAAAGTTTTCAGGAGAGAGAAACTTTGTAGCATTTGTTTTTGTCAGATTGTTTACCCTGCTCTTTTGCTGCCTGCTTCTTCACTGTGATGGTATTGTCAACAGGTTTCCCTCCCATGCTGCATCTTAATTGAGAAGAGATGGCAGAAAAGAGTCATCCTTTTGTAACTATAGCCTTCAACTAGTTGGTTGATTTTTTATTGTATGTAATTAGGTGGACTTATTTCTCCCTTTTTATCTTCCGTCATCAAATTTCTAGTTTTTTCTTGTCACAAGGAATGTATCACTATGAAGGAAGCTTTGGATTAATCTAATGTGACCTTAGAATCGTGAAAAGAACTTTACTTCTGAGCTAAAAGTTTAGTAATTTTTAGAAATTTAATAAATTATTCTACTGAAGCATGTGTTAACTAAGTATTCCTATAGACTCCTATAATAGGTAAGATTATTATGCTTACTTTTCACATAAAGTAATTGTGATTCATATGAGCAAATGAGAGAACATGCTTAAAGCCATATAGATACTAAGTTCTAAAACTTGAAAGTTGCAAACCCATGTATGCCTTTTCATTAAATACAGGCAGAAGTTGTGGTCTTTCACCTTCAAATATTCATAGTGTCCATTATTGTATCCTTCAAATAATAGGCACTCATAAACAATATAGTGAAATGAACCATATTGTGCAAAACTTCTAAAGATACAATTCACATTCATGCCAGAGAAATTTAACACAAAACTCTATGTTAAATTAAATTTTAGGACTAAGTGTCATTGATGAAGCACGCCTGACAACTATGAACATTAACCCAGATTGGACAGATAAATAATTGAAGAATGAAGTTCTATTGTGCCAAATCACACAAATCCTGAGATTTATCCTGACACAGCACTTAGTTTTATGTTAAGGTCCACAGAATAACTTATTTATTTTTTATTCATCTTCAGAGTTAAATCTATGAGTTTCAGTAAAACTTTACTCAGAAAACCTACAGCTACTATTTGTTAGAAAACAAGAAAACACTGAAAGAGATGGAGGGAATGACTAAAGCATCCATTTACAAAAAAAAAAAAGATAGAAAATAACAAAAAATAAACCATTGTAAATTAGAAGGAAATAATAAATATGGAAACAAGTATGAAATAACAACCAAACTGCACATTATTCATCATCAATGATATCATAGCTATTATAAAATAGTTTTACTTTCATTTTAAAAATTGTCATAAAATATGCATGACATAATATTCACCATTATAACTATTTTTTAAGTGTACAGTTTTTGTGTCCTGAAGTGCATTGACATTGTGATTAATGCTGCAATTAACGTGGGTGTATTGATATCTCTTTGACATACTGAATTTAATTCCATGAGATATACACCAAGAAGTAGGATTGCTAGATTATAGGGAAATTTTATTTTTAGTTTTCTGAAGGACCTCTATACTGTTTCCGTAATGGCTGTATTAATTTACATCCCCTAGTAGAGTGCACAAGTATCCCTCTTCTCCACATTCTCGCCAACACTTACTCTTCATCCTTTTTATAAAAGTCATTTTATAAGGTATGAGTTTATATTTCATTGTGGTTCCAATTTTTATTTCCCTGATGATCAGTGATGTTGAGTATTTTTTTATGTACCTGTTGGCCATTCGGTATTTGTTCTTTTGAAAAATGTCTATTAAGGTCGTTTGCCCAATTTTTAACTGGGTTATTTGTTTTTTGCTATTGAGTTGTTTGAGTTCCTTATATATTTTGATATTAGCCCATCATCAAATGTTTGATTTGCAACTAATTTCTCCCAATATGACTGTTTTCTTTTCACTTTGTTAATTATTCTCTCTACTGTGCAGAAACTTTTTAGCTTTATACAATCCTATTTGTTTATTTTTGCTTTTGTTGCTTGTACTTTTGAGGTTATATCCAAAATATTATTGCCCAGACCACTGTTGTGGAGTATTTTCCCATTTTCTTCTAGGTAATTTTACAGTTTCAAGTTTTATGCTTCTATATTTAGTTCGTTTTGAGTTGAATTTCATACATGGTATGAGGTAAGGGCTATCCAGTTTTCCCCAACACCATTTATTGAAGTGACTGTATTTTCTCCATTGTGTGCTCTTTGCACCTTTCTTGAAAGTCAATTGACCATAAACGTATGGGTTTATTACCAGGCTCATCCCGCTCTATTTCTCAACATATTTGTTTTTATGTCTGTGTCATGCCCATTAGATTAGTATAGCTTTGTAGTATAAGTTTGAAGTCAGGTAGTATAGTGTTTCCAGCCTTGTTGTTTTTGCTTAAGATAAGCTTCTGGCTATTCAGGGCCTTTGGAATTTCATTTTTGTTCTCTCTATTCCTGAAAAAATGACATTGGAATTTTGATAAGATTTGCATTAAGAATCTGTAGATTGCTTTGGGTAATATGGATATTCTAGCAATATTAACTGTTTCAATCCATGAGCATGGTTTATTTTCCCATTTATCTGTGACTTCTTCAATTTCTTCCATCAATGTTTTACACTTTTTAGTATACAGATCTTTCAACTCCTTGGTGAAATGTACCTCAATATATATATTTTTTGATGCTATTATAAATGGGATGGTTTCCTTAATTTCTTTTCAGATAGTTATTTGTTAGCATATAGAAGTGCTATTGATTTTTGTATGTTGACATTGTACCCTGAATCTTACTAAATTTGTTATCTAAGGCTAGCAGTTTTTAGTGAAGTCTTTAAGGTTTTCTATATATAAAATCATGGCATCAGCAAATGGACAATTTTATTTCTTTTTTTCTATTTAATTTATTTTTTTCTTGCCTAATTGCCCTGGGTAGGACTTTTAGTAGTATGTTGAATAGAAGTCATGAGAGAGGGCATCCTTGTCTTGTCCCTGATATTAGAGGAAAAGCTGTCAACTTTTCACCCTTGAGTATGATGTTAGCTATAGGTTTGGACATAATATATGTCCTTTATTGTGTTTATGTGCTTTACTTTTAAAACTAATGTAAGAGTTTTTAATCATAAATGGGTGCCAAATTTTGTAAATGACTTTCTCCATATACTGAGATGATGATATGTTTTTGGCCTTCATCTGTATTATTTATAATCGCCAAGACATGTAATTAACCTAGTGTTTATCAACAGATAAATGAATAAATAAAATGTTAGGTATATATACTCAATGAAATACAATTCAGCCTTTTAAAGAAGGAAATTCTGTCATGTGTACCACATGGATGCACATATAGGACATTATGCTAAGAAAATAAATCAGACACAGTAAAACTAATATTGTGCTGCATGATCTCACTTATTCATGGAATACAAGAAAATCTGAACTCATAAAAGTAGAGAGTAAAAAATAGCAAAGACTCAGTAAGAGGAGAAGTAGGAAATGGGAAGATGTTGGTGAAAGAACACAAAAGTTCACTTAGGAGTAATAAGTTTTGAGATCTATTGCACAGCATAGTAACTATAGCTAATAACAATGCATTCTGTATTTTAAAATTATTTTAAAAGTTTATTTTAAATCTTCTCCACAACAAAGAAATGGCAAGTATGTTTGCTGATGTGTATGTTAATTATCTGTATCCATTAAACAACTCCTTACTTTCTGCTGTTTCAGCCCTGGCCAACTGCCATTCCACTTCTGTATCTTGTGAATTTCATTAATCTAAGTACCTTATATAAATTGAATTATATAATATTTTCACATTTGTGACTGGCTCATTTCGTTTAGCATAATGTTCTAGGTCCATTCATATTGTAGCAGTTGTCAGAATTTCCTTACTTTTTAAGGCCAGATAATATTCCAGTGTATGTATGTACTACATTTTGTTTAAATATTCATCAATCAATGGACACTTGGGTTAACAATACGTAACGAACCAGGTCACAACATCACCGCCAATATGTAATGTCTAGTAGGTTACAAAAACATAACATTTTCCT